>CAJHQP010001843.1:0-100961 GCA_905132765.1 Moricandia arvensis
TTGTCAAAGGAGTCAAGAGAGAACAAAGCTTCCATGTAGCCACGAACATGCGGCAAGCTCTCGGGGACAGACCAGCTTTTGTAGTGGCCAAGTGCGACCTTGAGATGGTAAAGCTTTGGTGCTAAGCTTAGATCCACCGCTGTGGCTTTTCCACCCGCGATGAAAGGACCATCATGAGTCTTGAGATGATTCTCAAGAGCCTCTAGCTCATCAAGCAAGGCCTTTTCGGATCCGTCGCTGGAGTCTTTGCTCTTCAAGAACGTCACGAAAGTGCCGAAGATTTTGGATCCAACGGAGGCGAACTCGGGAGGAGTCTTGAGAGATGGGTCAGGATACTTCTCCTCGAGGATGTTGACGATGATGTCGGAATCAGACACCCACTTGTCGTCTGTCTTAAGCACTGGTACTTTCCCTTCAGGACTAATGGCTAAGAACCTGTATCAAAACAACAACGCTCAACAGTGAACCACCAGTATACCAGAACAAGTGAAACTGACCACTCAGGTTTGTTGGAGATGTTAATCAGATGCATTTTGTAGGGCAGGTTCTTCTCTTCGAGTGTGAGAAGAACCCGTTGGCTGAAAGGGCCTGAAACGACAACACTTTTGTAAGTTTTTACATTCAGATCAACACTCAGAACTTGTTAATCAGATATAAATAGAGAGAGAGAGAGAAGAAGTTACAGTCGCCGAGAACATCAGGGGCACCAACGGCGGCTTTGACGCAGACTTCGAGAGCCATCTAGAACTTTTATTTTCTTATTTTTTTTTCCTGCAGCGATGGAGGATAATCATTGAGTTAAGCGGTGGTTTTAAATAGAATCCTCACACAGTCACACACACTCTCTTTAATTGTTCAACCAAAGTGGTCCACTACTATTATCTCCGAATCTTTGAGAAGGGACATGTTATCTTTTCCACGTGATGTGCGTGGCAGAGACCATTTAAAGCTTTGTACTGTTTCGGTATGGTTGCCACGGTTTTAGCCCACTGTTGAACTGACCGACAACACTAAGACTGTACAATGGTTCTTACTGGTGTTGAAAAAGTTGGGAAAAAAACAAAACAACAACCAGAGAAGAAAACAGGGTCTATATTAATGATGTGTCAGATTAGGTTCATATATTTTTGTTTTATGCATTCCAATTTCTACAGATAATTTTTTTTTCTTTTTGGCAATCAAGATTTTCATTAACAAGAATGGGTCAAATTTTACAACATTGGGTCTGAGCCCAAAACGAAAATACTAACTTGGTATCTTTGTGAGGATGAAAAGTGTGTGGAGCCCAAAACGAATATACTAACTTGGTATCTTTGTGAGGGAAGAAAAGTGGGTGTCTGATTCCGACATCATCGTCGGCATCCTCGAGGAGAAGAAAATTAGGGAACGGCACCGTGGTATTTTATAGTAAATACCCTTTACGTATACTTTTCCTAAAGGATACTTCTCCTTTAGGTATTTTATAGTAAATACCCTTTCACCATTTTTATGTTTTAATTTTTTATGTTATTTTATCATAAATTTAAGGTTTATCACGAAATAATCTTTTAAAAATCTGAAATAGCACTTTTATTTTTAATTTTTTTAATATATATATATATTTTAAAAAATTTTAATTTTATTTTCAAATTTCCATTCCATAATTCCATCTATAATAGTATATCATTTTGAAGGAAAACATAAAAAAAGGAAGAAACTCTCCAATACTACATTATTTGATGGAATACTATTCACAAACTTATTTTGGTTTTGAACTTTTATTTACAAATTAATCTTTAAACTTTTATATAGTTTTTTATATCTTAAATATTAAAATTTACGTGTTTATACTTTATTAAAATTATTAATACTTTCATTAATTATAAATTCATATAATCATTGTACATTCTATTAAAAATTATTAAAAATTAAAATTATGCATATGATAATGATTTATTTAAAATAACAATTATTTTGGGTATAAATTTATATAAAAAATATTATTAAAATTTAATAACAATATTAATTAAAAATATTTTTGAAATATTTTTTAAGAGGAAAAATGAGAGAAACCCATTGACGTAAAATTTAAATTTATTTTAAGTTTACATTATTGAAGAAAAAAATAAGAGTAACCATTGAAGATGATCTAAATCTATATTAATTAACTGAAATGGTATAAATATATATTTACATTCTTTAATATATTATTTGATCATTTTTCTTTTTAAAAGTTATTTTTACAAAAACTTTTTTATTATTATCGGATATTTTTGTAATTCATATGGAATCATCAATTTAAAGAATATTATAAAAATCGGTTTAGCGTAACTACTAGGCCACTTCTATTTTAAAGAATACATATCCGGTTAGATTCGGAATAGTATCCATGGTTCAGCTTTTCCTTTAATTTATTTGGTTCAGTTAGATATAGCGGTTTGCTTGAACCACAACGTAATCGTCATGGGACTCAGGTTGCTTCTCACCGAGTCCTTGCCTGTTAACTCTAGCTCTAGGAAGGTGAAGACGACCAATAGGGAAGGCATTTTACTTCCGTCGGATTGTGCAACCGGTCAGGCTCTCGATCGCCTCGGGTGTCGCCTTCAGGGCAAAAATTGCTTCCGAGAATAACGTAAGCAGCTCTAGGTTTTCACTCCAGTTTCAAATTCGTACGAAATAAGCGTCGCTTAGGTTACTCAGCTCTGCTGATTAGGTTAGAGATCTGGAATTGATGTCTTTGTAGGTAATCGCGATTCTAGTCATGAAAAGAAAGAGGGATTAATCCATCAACTCTTATAGGATTGTGTATCTATTTGGTATGGATGCGTACTACGTGGTGAGAAAGCTACTAATTAAGCTTCACTCTTTGGATGTTTGACTCTAAGATATATCATCTATGTCTGTACCCTTGGCTAAAGTCAACTGAGTAGAGAGCGAATGTATGTTCTTTAGTCTTATTTTATATCAATAAGAGTGTTAAAACTGCCTCAATTTATGCTAAAGTTGTATCACTACATCTTTTCTTGATGAAACGTATATCCACTTGTATTGGATTTGAGTTTGATCATCAATGTAATTATGTGTTATTTCTTTCTTTCCTGTGATGTCTTTCTTTAGGTATATGGTTTTGGAATTAGATTGTCCTTTTGTACAGACTGCTGTTATGTCACTCTACATTGGTACTGTATGGTTAAGCCTATTACCTAGAAACAGTGGACTAACATATTAGTCTAACTTGCTCTCTTTTTTTCTTTTTTGAGCAGGGAATGTGAACACCATTACTGTTGGATCAGGAACTAATATTCAGGACAACTCACTTGTGCATGTGGCAAAATCAAGCTTAAGCGGGAAGGTGCCTGAGCCTCCAACCATCATCGGAGACATTGGTTAGTGGGAATCTCTTGCTGTTTGTTTTGCAGTTGTCTGATATTCATGCATTTCTGTGAAGCTTCTGGGATATTGTTTTAAACTAGATATATACAGGTCATAGTGATGTTTTTACATGGATGTACTGTTGAGGATGAGGCCTTTATTGGATGGTGCGAACACTTCTTGATGTGTGGTGGTGGAGAGCATGGGCCTGGTTCCTATATGACATATCACCTTTTTGATGAAGTAATGGAAGATCAACTTTCCTTTGAAGACTTCTGATTATGGTCAATTAGGTGAAAGTGCATTTAAACAATCAGAAATTCTCTTCTTTTTACGGTTTGCCAGCATGTGAATACAAAAGGGTTTTTGTATCTCAACAGCCATATTAGTGATAGATTTAACATTTAACATATTTGTCTATAATGACTCAGATATGGGGGGAGGAAACCCAGCAAAGTTCCCCAGGAAGCTCGGTTGTGAGGAAATTGATTTTTCCCAAGTCAGCTGAAAACTACTCAAACCTGGCGAAGGTTCAATGCAAAGCCCACTAAATGCGATCGAGTTCGAGAAGGGTCTACGCAAGAGGTATGCTCAGAGAGACGAGGAGTATGACTCGATGCTTGGTATTGTGAGAGAAATTCCACAAGAGCTCAAACTCCCTAAAAACATAGAGCCTGACGCGAGGGTGAACTAATTCCGAAACCCCGTCCTCAGTTTAGATTGAAAGAAGCCAAGCGTCCTTCAAATTTGAACTGATTTTTCTGCGGTAAGCTTTCTGATCGAAACCTTATTTAAGAGATGTCTCAGTAAGATTTTGTTTTGGTCTCTGGTTTGAATTATGGCAGGTAGAGCAAATTAGAGTAGACTGAATTAACAGCTTTTGGAGAAGCTTTTGCACAAGTTTTCTTCATGGTTTCTTAGGGAATGGTCTTGTCAGGTGGACAAATTTTGGATGTTATTACTTTGAAAATAAGAATCAATGCAATGAAACATGAGGAGTGAGTAATAATAGACTTGATGCATGTGCTGATTCATGTGCGCCTATGTTGCTATGAAGAAAAAAGATCCAACCCTTCATATATTTTATATAATTTCTTACAAAATTATTAGTGGGGTTGATGGTATCAGTACCGTGAATTACGCTTGCTTGGTCGTCTTTTGTTTGGTGTGAATGAAATCAAATCTTGTATCGTGTTCTCTTTATTATGATCCATCTCTATCTTTTTGTCAAATGGCTTTTGTTAAGATTCGTCTTTGCTTTCCATTTCTTTCCGTTGCAGTTTATGCAGGAATCAAAATAAAAATGTTCGGCCACTTAGATTGTAATCATGTGTATAAGCTTGGTTTCACTTTCCATGACTATTTGCGTACGCACAAAGTGGAGTCTAGCATATATTTATAATCCATAGCTAAGAATATGTTAAGCAAAAGAAAACCATAGGTTTGCATATGAGAATATTTAAAGGCAAAAAGTACTTTTGATTTTGTAGAAAAATTTGTAGCAAAATGTTATATTATGCGGCGCCAAATGCAATGCACACTCAATGACACGAGTGAATAAACCAAACCAAACCGGAAACAAATCAAGGAGAAAAAAGCGTTATCTATCAGTGTATTTGATTACCTTAGGGATAATATCGTAAAATAACATATATCTTCATCCTCGCCTAGTCTCGTCTCCACCACCGAGTATATAAATTGATACGTAGCCAAGCCAAAAATATCGGGCAAGGCTGCACAATAGAGATACATAGACAAACGAAAGAGAGATCTCAGAGAATGGTAGTGGAGGCCTTGCCCAATAGCCACGAAGCTCCAGTGGTACTTGGACTCCAACCAGCAGCTCTTATCGATAACGTCGCTCCCGTTGATTGGTCCTTACTCGATCAGATTCCCGGTGATCGTGGTGGCTCCACTCCCGTAAGCTCCCATAGAATCAAAATCTTCCTTTGGTTATGCCCTCTGGGATCGGAATCTCGATTCGAAATTGCGTGTGATGGGAACTATCTTTGTTTTTGTTTTTGTATTTGAGTAGGTGCAAAAGGATGAGTTAGAGCAGATACTAAAAGAGCTTAACACGCATATCACTACGGCTCCATTAAAGAAGATGGCTGGAGGAAGCGTGGCTAATACTGTTCGTGGATTGAGTGTTGGGTTCGGTGTAGCCACGGGGATCATTGGGGCTTATGGAGACGATGAACAAGGGCAGCTGTTTGTGAGGAATATGGGTTATAGTGGTGTTAGTATCTCGAGGTTGAGGAAGAAGAAAGGTTCCACTGGGCAGGTTTTATTTTCTGCTCAACTGTGGAGTTGTTCTTCTTCTTTTTTATTTGGAAAGAGTTGGTTTTGATCTTCTTTAAATGGTTTGGTTTCTTTTTAGTGTGTTTGCTTGGTTGATGACTCTGGTAATAGAACAATGCGACCATGTCTCTCCAGTGCTGTCAAGATTCAGGTTTGTCTTTTCATTCTCCTTTTGAGGAATTTATAGTTCATAATGAATGAGATAGGACGGTAAAAGGTAAATCTCTTTTCAGGCTGATGAGTTAAGCAAAGAAGACTTCACAGGCTCCAAGGTTAATAGCTAGCTCCTCTATTCTTTCTTTTTCAATAGCAAGCAGTGTAAAATAACGATGTTGATGGTTTTCCTCTGTTACAGTGGTTGGTCCTAAGATATGCAGTTCTTAACTTAGAAGTAATTAAGGCAGCTATTGGATTTGCCAAGCAAGAAGGTCTTTCTGTTTCTTTGGATTTAGCTAGTTTTGAGGTAAGCTGCCCATAAAATGTCCATCTGCAACATGATTTGTGGCTCTACAAATGATTAAGCATTTGAGATTTTCTCGTTTGAAATAAACATTCTTGTGATTAGATGGTCCGGAATCATAGATCAGAACTGAGACAGCTTCTGGAGTCTGGTAACATAGATCTTTGCTTTGCTAACGAGGATGAAGCAGCTGAGCTGCTAAGGTAATCCGATGTTTATCAACCCCCTGCAAAGATCCACTCTGTTTTTGTACACTCTTAAACTCTAGGTTGTGTGAGTTTCAGGGGTGAGCAAGAAGCGGGCCCGGAGGCTGCTCTTGAGTTCCTAAGCAGACATTGCAGTTGGGCTGTGGTAACTTTAGGGTCTAAAGGGTGCATTGCAAAACATGATAAGGAGGTTTGTCTCTTCGGAAGCTTTACGGTTTACATAGACTTAACTCTTTTGCTTGCTTGTGATGAAAATTTGGACATACAAAGCCGTAGGCTATATAAGAGCTAGAACCTCTGGTGTTTAATGACCTCTTACCTTTTTTCCCAAAGATCTCACTTTTTGTTAGATTCTGTGTGAACTGAAGGATTCTAAAGTTCATAAAAAGATATGTTTTCATCTCGTAATCTGAACAGGTGGTACAAATATCGGCCATAGGAGAGACGATAGCAACTGATGCCACTGGAGCAGGTGACTTATTCGCAAGCGGGTTTCTGTATGGATTAATAAAGGGGTTGCCTTTGGAAGAGTGTTGCAAAATGGGATCATGCAGTGGGGGATCTGTCATCCGTGCTCTTGGAGGAGAAGTAACCCCAGAGAACTGGCAATGGATGCACAAACAGTTGCAGTTGAAGAACTTGCCTGTTCCTGACATTCGCAACTGATGACCAACAGCAGACTCTGGCACGTCATCTGGCTTCAAATTTCAAGTGATTGCGCCTTTAAAAATGGCCGTTTCATATTTGAACTGCTCTTATGCTTTATGTTCTTCACAGATAATCTTTCAGCATGCATTGTATCTGTCCTGGAGTCTCACTTTAATTCAGTACACAATTGGTTGTTTCCAAGTTTATGCGGAAAAGAGTAAGAGGGCTTTATAAGGACATGTTTATTGCAGGTCTCTTAGCATGCGTTATTAGTTTTTCTAAGAAACGTTTTTTTTATTTTAACTAAGAAAAACTTAAAAAACCGTCTCTTATTTTAACGGGAAAATTAAAAAAAAATAAAATAGAAAACATGAAAATTATACATTAAGAACCTTGGCTCGTAAGAGCATCCACAATGGGGGTGCTTAGTGGGGTGCTTAAGCAGTGGGACCCACAAGCACCCCCCAAACCAAGCTCTTAAATAGCTTAATTAAGCACCTCTTTTTGTTAGTTGTTTGCACTGTTTGCGGGCTCCACTGACACGTGGCGGCCCGTAATTGGTTTTCTTTTTTTTTAAAAAAAAAAAATAAAAAAAAGAGGAAAAAAAAAAAAAGAAGTTAAGCACCCCATTTTATGGATCCAAGGTTACACATGCTCTAAGGATCCATTTTGGCCTACCGGGTCGAAAGGAAGTATGAAAACAGAGAAATGTTATTAGTCCAATTTAGCTGAAAAAATAGATGTCACAAAGTGAATTTCTGAGTTTGACATGGTTGAGACACTAGCCACTGTTCAGGGAACAGGCAAATCCTATAAGAACCTTAGTCCTTAGAAGCAAAAAATGGCAGCATAAACAGTAACTTCAAATCGTTAACGGATAGGGCTTGTGCTCATTAATCCAACTGCATTTGTGAAGCTGTAGCAATCAGTAGTGCAAGTTAGTAGTAGTTCAATCAAACAAGTTATTGCCCTTCTGAAGTAGATAAACAGAAGTGCGAGACAGCCTCTTCTATAGATTTAAATCACTACACATATATAGAGGTAACTCCCACGCACGAAGGGGTTTTATTATATAACTCAAGCTAAAGATTACTAATATGAGTTGCAACATAACAAAAGAAGACGAAATAGTAACATTTGAAGAAGATTCAAAGAGTGTTGACTGTTAATTTGTTGGGCATGTTACTATGGCACTGTCCGTCTGTCACACTGATCAGCATATATGTTTATTTGTTCAGATGTTATGTTTGCATTCAAAATTATAAACTTTTAAAACGGTAGATGATATCTATTCGTTTACAACCTAAAATTTGGACCTGTATAGATTCCTCCAGTCACCAGTATGATACAAAAATTTGAAATTTGTATAAGTATATCAAAAGTCAGCACAGTATTATTACATTTTAAATGAAATTCCATAGTAGTTGTCAATTTCTTTTTTTACAATATTTAAGTCAAAGCTGTTTGAACAGAAATAATGAAAGTCTCTGTTTTTTTCGCAAAAATAAAATTCTGTAAAATAAATCGAAGCTGTTCGAAAGAAATTGTACGGTGGTCAAACCAGACCTGGAATCTAGCTAAGCTACTAACTGTATGGAACATCTAATTACTTCCTTGATATTGTGGGAAGTTATATTAAATGTTGTGAACTTGTGATTATGACAAAGATTGTTTGATGGCGACCACAAAACCGGTCAATGGTTGGATCTGCTGCACATAAATAAACCAGTCTTTGTCTGGACTTTCTTTTGAGCTCCTCCATTTTCCTGAAATAAAAATGAATTCAAAGTCTTTTATCTTTACAGAAAATGTTACATCTTTGTCTTTTACTATATGGTACTTTTGTTATGCTTGATGCAAAAGAAAAATTACGTAAGGAAAAGATTCAAAGAAAAAAGCTTGCTATAAGAAGGACCACTCTAGTTTTTTTTTTTTTTTGAACACAAAACTACTTTCATTCATACTCACTAGTCTTCGATACAATAGAAAAAGGAAATTATCCATCCTTTTTGGCAATAAGCATAACATACAAAACATAGGCCAACTAAGTAAGATAGGTTCTTCAACCGAAGATGACAGCGGATTCAAGACGATGCTTGAATGCGTCGAGGGGGCTTTCACGACAAAGTCGGACAGCTGGAGAATAGTCACATAATGTGACGTTGATGTCCAGGTTTCATCTACGAGAACTACTAAAGTAATCTCGATTGCATCTTCAGGTCCCGTGGAGACCGCTCCGCAAAATAACAAACCGATGAAGGAACTGAAGCAGACGCTCGGCCACAAAGCCGAGAAAGCACCTCTTTCCATAGGAAGAGGATAATTTGGTAATTAGGAGGAATATTGAAAGAAAACCGAACCCGGTGAACCCACCAGTAAATTTATCCCGAAAAAGAGATATAATCGTGTACTACAAGGAGAGAATTTGGTGAAACCAAAGATAATCTCTGATAAAAAACTCCAATCACCTAAGACCATAATAATCTGAGGCGTATCTTCATTCTTCACATTGGGCCAAGCCTTAATCACTAAGCTGAATTTATTTGGGCTAAAGATTGGACTTACATCTTGAGGAATGTTTATGGGCCAGGCCCATTGCAAATTAGGTCTGAAGTCTTTTTCCTCTACGCCAGATCTTGAAGTTGCAGAAAGAAAGGCGGCACCGGGAGCTTTATGGGCTGAGACCAGCAAACCTGTGGTGTACAATTTCAGAGGAGTGACCCGACGATTAACAAGCTTTCCAGTGGTCTTCAGTTGAATTGTAGACCGTAATAGAGCTAATAGGTGGTTCGACTTTGAGATGGAGCTGCTATCACACCAGAGACTGAAACATTGTCGATAGAAAGAACGGCAAGCCGTGAAACTGGTGAGGGGCTGCGACGTTCGGTGAGGACAGATCTGGAGGCACGAAGGGAGGCACAACCTCGAAGGGAAATTACGATGAGAGGTGGTGATGGTTGCACCGAGTTTTCCGGGAACCCCCAGAGAAAGAGTCAGTTCCGGTGGAGTCTAGGCGGCAGTCGAAGCCTATATAGGTTTCCGAATGTAGCAAAGAGATCCGGTCCGGAAAAGAAAGACAAGAACTGAACAAACAGAGCTAAAGAGACAGCAAAGAGCGAACTGAGACATGAGAATGGGAAGGTAAAGGTGACGCCGGCGAGCTCTTGCTCCACCGGCGTCAGCAACGGAATAGATCTGGATCGTCTCGATTATAGTGTCAGAGAGCGTTTTTTCAAATTTTTTGATGAAATCGGACCACTCTAGTTTCAAGTAACATATCTACAGCCGAATATATTAACTTAGTGAGATGTTCATTAAATATTGGGGCTCTTTTCATATCGGAAAACTTGCTATATATATCCATAGTGGTAGGTACTATTTCTATAAAAGGACCACTCTAGTTTTCAAGTGAGCATATCTGTCTCCAGTATCATCTCTTTTCTCCAACACAATATTTTCTTTCTCCCATATAAAATTGTAACATTTCCTTCACTAACAATCCCACTTTCCCAGTTCCAAGTTACCCTAGAAAATTTATAATATATCCTCACTTTCCCGTTTTGATTTACAGGAACCCTAAATTTACTTGACACACACATATATATATACACCACACAACCAAGCTCATGAATCCTAAATATACTAAGCAACAATGGAGGCGGATGAGGCGACTAAGAGACATGACAATACGTTTAGCTTACATAACATTTTAATCATCGTCCACGTCTCAGCCGGTCTAGCCGTCGCCGGTTACTGCGGTTACCCGACAATATTAAATTTACTAGAAGGATTTATCATTTGGTTCGATTGGTTCCGTTTGGTTCTAAGAAACATTTTCTTTATTTTCATCATCTTAAACGCTCTCATCGGCTCCATATACTTTACTTTCCGCAAAGCCACCGAGAAAAAGAAACCGAGTCTCTACGATGAGTGTATCACCGCCGTACCCTCCGTCGTCCGTTCTTCTCCGGAGCCTTCTTTTGCCCCGATGGAGGTTGGAGATTATGGTGGTGGTGGTGGTGGTGGTGGATATTATTTTAACTCGAGTTGCATGGAGAATGTGCAACCGTTTCAAGCGGTTAATACGGTTGAGGAGAGTCAGTGTTATGAGCGAGTAGTGATGGAGACGAACTCAAGGAGTTACAAGAGGATGGCGAGTTCGGAGAAGAAGATGAAGAAGACGAGGTGTGGAGTGGAGTATCAAAGAGCGGAATCTGAGAGAGTGGTGAAAACGGCGTCGTGTAGGTCGCAGGAGATGATGGATGGGTTGAGCAGCGAGGAGTTTCGTATGACGGTGGAGACTTTTATCATGGAGAAGAAGAAGATGTATAACTGGCAAAACGGCGTCGCTGAGCAGTGGCAAAACGGTGTCCCACAGTTACAAAACGACGTCGCTGAGAAGTGGCAAAACGGTTACCCTCAGTTGCCAAACGGCGTCGCTGAGCAGTGGCAAAACGGGTACCCTCAGTTACAAAACGGCGACGTTCACCAGTGGCAAAACGGTTACCCTCAGTTGCAAAACGGAGGTTTTGAGCAGTGGCAAAACTGTGTCCCTCAGATGCAAGGGCAGCATGATTACGGTGGAACTGGTCGTCGTCATCGTGGTCGTAGGCTCGTGGGTGGTTCTGGCTCTACTAGTAGTCATGGTCCGTGCTTAGCTATTTCGAATTAGAGCAAGGCGACTATGTAGAACTAACAGGAAAAAAGAATCTGAATTTGATTCTATTAGATCATTGGAAAATTATTTCAAGGCTTTATAGTTTTTATTGTATTTTGTGTTTCGAATTTTAGTTTTGGTTGTTATCCATAGCGAGCAAGAATGTGAAGACAATTCGAGTTAAATACATTGTTTAAGGAGCAATGTTTAGCAAAAATGTGTGCCACTCTACTTAGAGGATGCCACTTATTGACTAGTTAGGGTGCAAAATGGTTATATAATGTTCTGGTTTACCTAAGCACGCCAGTCAAATTGGTCCATCTATTTTGTTTTTCAAAGTTTAGAAAAGTAGGCACTATATATTTTGCTAATGGATATCGTTTTGAGAGATTAAGCCATCAGTGCTGGTTAAATTTTAAAATTATTCATGTTCGTTATTATCAAAAAATCTATAATCTTTTTTCATATTTGATTCGATGCATGAATATAAAAAGGATAGAGCACATTCTTAAATTTAACATTGGACATATCAGTTATTTAAAATAAATGGTTCCATTGCAATTAGCTTGAGTAGTATATACCAGAGCAAGAGCATCCTTATTAACAACAAGCATACGTTAAAACATATGTTTTATTTTAAATTTAAATCAAACATTTTTTATTCTTGAAGCAAATGACATTACATATACTTCATTAATTAAAAAGTACCAAATCATGTCATTGTAGGTCCAATGACATGTAAAAAGCATAGATTATAACACGATCAACACATTCTGAGGAGCGAAACAAAAATATTATCGTATCGAGGCGAGCTCACATACAAGTATTCTCCCACAATCGTCGCATACCTTTCGAAAAGTTCGTCCATCACATTCTCACCAAATGTAGGTTCTAGCATCGGCTCGACCACGGCTCGTATTGTCTTAGCTACTCTTCGTCCACTAGCTAGGGCTTCAGGCTTGGAGCGTACTATGTCATAGCTTTCCTCGCTGATACTCCCACCTTCCCAATCAACCGGACTTATCTCAAGTCGATCAATTGAAAAAGAACCTTCTTTCTCTATCACCATCTTCAATTCTTCCGAGCTCGCAGCATAGTAAGGAGCATTGAAAGCATCGATGCTCTCTTCTTCGATGATACCCTTTAGATGAAAGAACATAACACAAGGGATCTCTTAGTTATGCCTAATTGAGTATTAAACTTGATACAGTTAAATATATTTGTTGATCCAATATAGGTTGGCTATTATCTATTAGTCCAAGAATCCAAGATCATGTTTGAGCAGACCCAAGATTTACATTAGTTTGATCAAATATCTAAAAAGCTTAGGAACTAATCTTGAATGGGCTTTGAGAAAAATCCAGGCTACATTAATTGAGATATAAAGTGATTTTCGTCATCAGTCTACTTCTTCTATAGTTTGGATGTATTATATTGTCATATTCGCTACTGTCTGGCACTACCAAACAAAACGTATATGGTATCAAAACTATGTGTATCTATTTACATAAATTGGCTAAACTGAAACATTTGAGACAACTCAACAAATTTGGAAAAGAACACATGGTGCTGCCACATTACCAGGATAACTTAATTAGTCAAGTAACGTGCCACGGTCAGGTCCCTATAGTAATATGGGCCATGTATATCTAAAAGACTAGATACATGTTGGTTCTAATTATATGTAAACATATTTGTAACACTATACCTCATTGGCCATGGACATAAGCGCTTGAGCTAGGAGCTCCCACTGAAAGCAAGCTTCGTCGGTTGTAGGATCCGGTGAGCTTCTACCAAGGAACGATAAAACCATTCGGCCTCCAGGAACCAACTCCTCGGATCGCGATCTCAGAAACGTCGAGAAGTCGGTTTGGAACTGAAGAGCATAGGCCTTTTGTGCACTCTCAGGACTTGTCTTCGATATGTATATCTTCCCCCTGTTGTCTAGATTAGCTTTTATGACCACCCCATCTTCGATGTTCATCTCACCACATGGAACCTTGTATATGGTTGATAATTCCATTTGTTAGCATGTAATGATTATGTAATATTTAGATGAAATGAAACAATTATGTTCTAGTGTGATCTATGATGCGTCATATATGCCACTAGGTTTTCCGTTATTATTTTTTTTTTTTTTTGGTTTCTCGAATAAGAAAGATTCCCACGCACTAGATTTCTCTTAATAAAAGGTATATTAGTTGCGTAAATATTTTCCTGGTACTGTATCGTGAAAGTTGTTAGTATAGATATTTATTAAAAAGAATAATTAATTGTAACTACGATTGTCTATTCTTAATACTTTCTCAGTTTTGTGAATGTGACTTTAACATTTTTCACACAAAATTAATAAAATAATTAAATGTAGTATATTTTATTAATTTTATTAATTAACCAATAATATTTGAGAAAAATATTTATAAAATTAATATATTTTGTAATTAATATTATTTGGAAAGAAATTTAATTAGATCCAACCAAAAACACTTTTACATTAGGTGTTGCTATGTTGCAGAGCTTTCGAGTAGAAAACTGTACACCATCTATCTATCTTCAGCAAGCCATTTGAACATCCTTATCTTATAATCATGCCCATCTCATAAGAAGTTTTTTATAATTAATATTAGATCCCTTAATATTAAGTTTGAAGTAAATCTACAATGAATAAATATTTTAAAATAACATTCTTTATGTAACAAAATCGGCAAAACGTTTTGTTGTGAAAAAGATCGTAGCAATGTTCAGAATGTAAGTTGGCAAATGGCATTTTTTTGTTTAAAGAAACTAGTTATTTAACACATATACTCGTAAATATCATATATTCATAAGTAAAATTCACATAGAGAAACAGAAACCACACCTGAGACAACCAGTGTAAACTAGAAGAAGAATGAACAAAGTGAAGGCTCCTGCGAGGAAACAAACGTCCGTAGAAAGATCCAGGAACCGCCGATACAAAACACGGTCCTCCTAAAGCCGCCTTATTGCTATTTTCTTTCTTCTTAAGCCGGTCGTAAAACTCTGGCAAAGAAGCAAAGATGTAGTTGAAGTCATTGCTAGGAAGGTCGTTGAGAGAGACTCTTAGCTCAGGGACAGGACGGTGGAGGTCAGGACACAAGTTTTGGATTGTGTCTACGATATTGGAGATGGACAATAGACTGTTGGGACCGGAGGAGCAGCCTAAGTCGGCGATCCCAAAGCTCGAAATTTCAGAACTGCTCATCATTAGCTTCTTCAGTGTCTCGTCCAATACTCTTCTGCCTAGAGATATTATGTTGCTCTGCGAGTTATTTAAACATTGTCCACATGTGTTGTTAAAGGTTTTGGTCTAGAAGCAAAATAAATATAAAAATATAGATGGATTTTAACATTACAATAGATACTATATTGTGTACACATCACTAGTATGAATATTTTTTTAATATAAATCTTCAACCTGAGCGGTGGAGTTTTTGGCATAACTTGTTTCACCGTTTCCCTTGTTCATGTGGAGAATTCGCATCACTTCTATTTCTCTCTCTCTCTTTGTCTCTTTCTAAGGCAGAAGGTTAATGAAGAAAATAAGTGATGTTGGGTTGGTATATATAAGAGAATAGGGTAAGTGTGGTAAGAGAGCAGTTCTATAACATCCACAGCCACATGCATCTTATATGTACGTTGAGTTTATCTTTTTTTTTACGTTGCGTTTCTCTCCATAATGTTTTCTTCTTCCGAATATCCTTTATACAAGTCATTCTAGATTAGAACTAATTAGTAAAATAATATAATTTTATTTCTCATTCCTAGTTATATACTTTTCAGGTGATTTAGTATATAATTAACTCCAATATTCATCCAATCAGATTGAAGTGCTACGTCTGGATACGGTGCGGTTAGACTTAGTTGTTGTTATGTTTTGGGATAATATGGATGAAATCAAATACTTTACTATTCATTAACGGTTCGTGAGTGAAAAGGAAAACTAAGTGCCATAAATCTTTCACCTTGGGTTTTTTAAATCTCTTTTGCTTACTTTTTGAAAAAATAAATTTTATGAACACTGCAGTAGTGGGGCCGAAACAGTAAGGCAGAAAATTTCTCTATTTGGTATGTTTTGTCACCGGTTTTTAACATTATGTATCCGCCATCCTAAAAACTAGTAAAGGAAATCATAAGAACGGTAAGAAACTTATTCCATGTGTTGTTTTTTTTTATTTTTAAAGATTATTAACTTGTGCTAGTTCTTATTAGAGTGATAGATTTTACGATATGTGATTTCATGTGGCTATCGTAGACACTAAATCGGAAAATATCGTATAAATTTTTAATCTCTATGCAAAGGAATGAAATATGTAGCAAGAACAGTTGCTAAGTTTCAAAAAAAGAAAGAAACGATTGCTAAGAACATCTTTAATTTGGTCATGCCAACATGGGCATATTGTTTAGGTCTAATTTAAATATTCGAAAAACTTTATTTGTGGCCTGCATTTTCTATTTAGAGATTAGTCTAAATTTTTCTATAGATCTGAAATATCTCTAAGTTAGTTAAAAAACATCAGTAATGGTGCCCTCATGGAATGTATGATAACAATAAAGCAAAGAGATTAATATAACATTAATTGGGCTTTTAAAAATTAAGAAACACACCCATTCATGAATTTGGTCTCTTAGGTTGGGACCTATTCTTTGTGTGTTGTGTTCCTGACTATACATAATAATTGTACGGTAATCTACTAGGTACTCTTGATATGAATATCAGTATAATAACCAAAGTCATATAATTTTGTATCCGCCGAATGGTTTTAAAAATATAAGAAATTAAGGATCTTTTTATTTAAACGGTCGATGGTGTTAGAAATGATTTTTTTATAACCTTAAGGAGAACTGAATTAGATGAGAGTCATTTTTAATGTGCAAAATATATACCAAAAACATATGCGTGAAGCATAACAAAAAGTGCTCTATTAGGTATATTTTGGATATGGAAACGTTTTTTGTTCGTTAGGTCTGCAAAATTGATAAGACTTTTCTATTATTGATTAATAGTTAGGTAGGAGTAGAACTGATTAAGTTGTTAACAATCTTATTAACAAAGTTCCAAACCAATACTGATAGTTCGAGTAATCGTGTGGTAGCAGACAACTATAAACTACAGTTAACTGATTGATTGTCTAAATCAATTTGCATCTACAGATAAACTTGTATTGTATTCCATTTGTTTCATATTAAGTGTCACTTTAAATTTATGCATATAGATTAAAAAATAATTAATTTTACATATTTTCTATATGAAAACATAATTATCTATACACATAACTATATTTCAACCAATAAAAAAAACTACAGTAAAAAATCAATAAATTTTGCATCAGAAGTCAAAAACGACATTTATTTTGTAACACAAAAAATTATACAACGATACGTAATATGAAACGAGGGAGTATTATTAAAATTGGTTTTGTCTTTTGGAGTATTTAAGGCAGGCAAGAAAAAAAAACAGTTGATTAAGACTAAAGCCTTGGTAAAAACATACATTAAGGAAGAGAGGTGAGAGAAAACCCTCTCGAGTCTCTCTCCACCTCCAACTCTTTCTTCTCGGCACCGCCTCTCATTTCCCTTCGGTGGCTGTCAGTGGTCTAGAACCGTCAGTCGCTACCCTAAATCACTCCCTATGTCCTTCCTCTTACTTGTTCAGCTTCGATTTCTCAAACATCTTGCTAATCGATTGTGGATTTTTGTCGGATAGCGGCCGGATCGGCGATCTAACTGGACGTCGTGTGTGTACTCGGCGTATCTGTAGCGTTGGCGAGGCTATGGAGGATCAATGCGTCATTGCGGTGGTAGATCTGGTCCTAGGATTTGGTTAGATCTGGGTCAGGTTTCAACCGAGGAAACTTCGCTTGAAACCGCAGTGGCGTCGCTGCCTTTGCGTCTAGATCGTCAGATCTGCGATGTAAAAGCGACTTGAGGATGTCGCTGGGCGACTTCTACTTGGTATGATTCTTGTGGCATCAAGCATGGCGGCTACTTCATGTCATCTGTTGATCGGGAGTCTCCCGCTCCTCTTGTTGATCGGAGTCTCCCGCTCCTCTGTTCTTCTCTGTTACAGAAGGCGATTTACAGTCTCTGCGTCCTACCTCTTCCGCTGTTATGAAGCCGAAATATTTTATGAGTCTTATGTTGTTGTGAAGGGGTCCGGAGTCGGGTGCTATGAACCTCTCTTGATTCATCCAGCGTTGCTCCGTTCTTCATTTGTTGGCGTCTCTTCTTTGGATTAGGGTTACCAAGAAGCAGTGTTGTTGATCTCCTTGTTTTGGTGTCTTGAGTGGGATCCTTGGGATGATGGCCGGACTGGGACCTAGTCAACCCCGCTTCACCTATGGTCTCTTGGGATCGCCTTCGGGACAATCTTTGGCTCCTAGGATTGTTCTCCGACCGATTTTCTCTAATGATTATTGCCTTACTACAGGTTCCGGGGCAAGGTTCAGCTTTGATCTACTGGAATTGTATTTGGTGCATGTGGAATTATGTTAGCTAAGCTTTAGTTGAACCTTAGGGTACATTAAACCTTATCTGTTTGTGAATGTCTTTTTATCTTTTTTTGGGGTCTACCCATGCTTCCTCAAGCAAATCTTAGATACATTAGGTTTTGATTATTCAAAGCAACTTTGTATCTTATGTATCATTATTTCGTAATGCAAATTCACATATTTATCAAAAAGAAAAAAAAAACATTTTAAACCACTTCACGTGTCTTTTGTCTTGTATGTGCGTTTATGGTCCCATATTTAGAGTTAGGGTTTAGTAATGTCAACACATTAAGACGTACCAACCAACCTATGGAGCTTGTTAAGAACTCGTTTATGGTCCCATATTTAGAGTTAGGGTTTAGTAATGTCAACACATTAAGACGTACCAACCCATCGAGCTTGTTATGAACTCCTTTTTCGTTTTGTTAAGAACTCGTGTGATCAATACAGCCACAACTTAGTGCTTTGAAATATACGAGATCAATTAGGTATTATTACTTTTGAGTTTTGACATTAACAGACTATTCTAAGATCAGTTAGGCATATAAACTATAAAGAGCAACCTCATCGGTTGGATATTGATTTTAGGTTCTTAACAATAGAAGATTAATATTTTAACGTGTTATGTTTGTAGATTTGAATTTAATTGTTGTAGGTAATTATTGACTAATGAAAAAAATATGTGGCATAAAAGTTTCTTAACAGGTTATGAAATATGTGTTATTTTATAACCAAAAAATATGTGTTATTTCAGCCATATTTGTTTCTTACTTTTCTATATTGTTATTATCTTTGTCTGACTACATACTCTTCTACATTTTCCCGTTTGAGAAGCTCTAAAAGATAAAAAGGATCTCAAATCTTAAAATATTATTAATATAAACCGAATAAAGACCTGAATAAAATTATATATGATTTGACTAATTCTCTCTTGGACCCCATGGCATACGATTCGTGGAACATCATATATTTTCAAAATGACATTTCGAATCATTCCTCAAGACAAATATATGTGAGAAAGAATTATTAATTTTGTCACGTTTTTCACCTGTTCCACAGTAAAGAAACGGTCTATAGTATTCAGATATGTTATCTAAGAACATTCGCAACGGTGAAACCACCACGGATCCTTCACTATTTAATTTTTTTTTATATTTTCAAAATTAAAAAAAAAATTAAAAAAAAAATATCAACTAATCGCGGATCGCCACGTGTCGCAGGAACCCGCAAACAGTGTAAGAACTCCCTAAGGATCGATCCTTAGGGAGGAAAGTTAAAGATCGAATCCTTAACTATTTATAGAGTCCACCAATTATTTAATTATTATTTTTTAAGAATTCTGCGCTAAGGATCCCTCATTACGGGTGCCCTAAGAACAAATTTATATAATATCGAAAGTAAGAGTAATATTTTACCTACTGATTTCTTGCAAGCAAAATATCAAGCTACTTATCAACCGTTTACATATGTATATTTTAATTTAATTATTAAAGTATTAAATGGAAAATAAATAAACAAGTTTTGGTGAATCACGTGGGATTTGCTGCCAAGCAATTTTCTAACGCGAATAGATTGCCAAATGAGGTAGTAATTTCACGTGTATGTTCTGCTTCACGTTCTGACGATGAGCCTCTTTCTCGTTATATATAATTGGAATTCTTTAATCTAATATAAATTCTTACTTCTGTTGAGCTGTGTTTCTTTTTATGTTAACATGTCTTATAAGTCTTTTTATACCCTGTTTTTGTTAAATTGTCTTAAATCAGTGTTACAGATATAAATATATTTAAATAAATATTAGAAAAGTTAGATTTTCTAAAAAATATGATAGATAAAAAATATCTTCAGTAACATGACTAATGTTGTTTTATTTTGAGGATGTTGCAAGGTTAAGTGCAGGTCTGGATAAGTGCATAACATGTCATTTTTAAATAAGTTATTTAGAAAAGGGAGAACTTATAAACTTGTTGAGACTTCAGAAAATTAAAACAATGATGATTTTATCTAAACTGTTTTAATTTAAAGCATTTAATAATTTATTCATATTTGAATACGTCATAAAAGATAAAGCAACCTTTCGAAGTTGATTACAGATGACTGGGAAAGAAAGGACACTAGTCTAACTCAGTGTTAGAGCAACATTATTGCTATGACTTATTTTGAGTCCTTAGATAATTTTATTATTATTTTTATGTTAAGAAACATTGGTTAGGGACAATTCCAAAAATGTTGATTATTGGTATAATTTTTTGTTGTCTCTTAATAAATTAATTGTTTATTTTTATAAGTAATCACATATAAAAGAAAAATTTAAAATAAAATATATAACATTAAAATTGAAAACATAAGAAAATTATAAAATTGGAAAAAAAAATATCCCAAGATAGTCCTAAAAATAGTTTTTATCACAAATTTAGCATCTACGGAGGAAAAATGACAAAAATAAATTTTATTAAATAGTGTAAATATATATTTATACTCCTAGGATTAATTAATCTATATTTAAAGTTTAGAGTTATGGGGTTTGGGGCTTAGGGTTAAAAGTTTAAAAGTTTAAAAAATTAAAAAAAAAGTAAGTGTTTTTAAGATTTTTGTGATCAGTATGCATGGTAAATAAATTAGTTAATCTTTAAGAGTTTTATTTTATGAAATAGAGATAGAATTACAAGTCTTTGCTCTACAAAATATCATTGCCTCTCACAATAGAACACGTGTTTCTTAAGGACCAACCATAAAAATTCTTAATTAACAAACGTCCCAAACATTTACCACTCTTTTTTATTTATTTTTGGATCCAAAAATGCTAAGGACTGGACCTAAAAAACCCGCTAATGTTGGTCTTAGCTTTTTTTTTTTTTTTTTTTTTTTTTAAAACAGTTGGTCTTAGCTTTCTTGTATGGTTACTTCTGACGATAAAAAGAAAACTATCAAAGAAAAGGCAAACCATTTGTCTGGTGCAATAATTTGGCACACTTTGTGCCGGCAGACCTGCATTTGAATAGGACTCGTGGGCCCACGATCTAGAAAATAAACATTTATAAAATAATTATTTTGTATATTTCACTATAATAAAATAACGAAATACATGTAACAAAAGGATTTTATACAAATAAGCTAATTAACTTACATGATATCTGTATACTTTTTAGAAATTATTTATTTGTTTCTTTAAAATTTACAATTATTGTAATAAATAATTTTTGTTTAATTATTGATTTTCATAATATCAAAATAATATATTTATTATTATTTTAATACTTTTAAGTGTATATAACATTATAGATATAAGAAAACGAACATTTTTTTCTATCTTTTTACAGAATAAGAATTTTAAATATAATTTAAATAAATTATTAAAAGGCTCAAACCCCAAACATCTAAACAAAACTGTAGTTTGATTTGTATTAAATCAATTTTCTAAAACCTGAATAAAATTCTAACCAAATTAAGGGGGTTTATTGAATTAAGGATTTAAGAAAATCCAAGATTTGAGTAAATCCAAGAAAATCCGAGATTTAAGTAAATCCTAAAAAGATTTGTTACAAGTTTTATAAGATTTCCAAGAAATTTCAGAGTTTCTAATTTTTTTTTTCAAAATTTTGTATTTTTATTTTAAATAATATTTTTCGTTTAAATAATATTTTTATTTATTTAAAATTATTAAAATTTGTTATTATTATCGTTTTATAAAGTATATAAAATTTATAAGAGTTTTTAAAAAATAATTTTCAATTAATTTTTATTTTTATTTCACTTCAAATAGTTTATTTAAAAAAATGTGAAGAATTTTTTTTTATTTTTTTTTAAAAGTTTCAAATACCATGATCTGAGGTGGTATTTGAGTTCATTATTTTTACACTATAAAATATCATTCAAATCCCATCAAATTCCATTTGAAAATCCATATTTTTCAATAAACTGGAATTTGAGAGAACTTATATGAATGATTAATCCAATAAGCATGAATTTTATATAGAATTTAAAAATGTTAAATACAATAAGAGAGGATTTGATAAAAAAAAAAGAAATCCTCTCAAATTCTAGATCCAATAAAACTCCCTATAAGTTGTTCATCTTTAACTTGTATTTCGACAAAATTTCAACTCAAAATCTAGATCTATTTCTTTTGCCAAAAACATTTGACCAGTTAGGCTATTAAAACCGGAGTGATAATTTGTTGTTACAAATTTTCCTTAAATTTATCTGTAAATTTTCGTGCCCCATTGATGAGTGATCACATACAAAAAAAAAAGTGTATTAAACCCCAACAACTCAAATTCGAAAATACAAAGTTGAACAATGGCCAACTTGCACTCCTGTCCTGTCCAACTTTGGAGTCTAGTACTAATCAAACGATCATACAAATCATAGCTTTATTTGCTAATAGATCCGCAATAAGATTAAATAAGATGAGAAACGAATCAAAGTACAAAGTTGGTAAGAAGTAAAAGTGTCGTTTTAAATTTTACTTTGTAGACTTCTAAAGTAAAGTGGAACCTAAAGAGCCAATACAGAGTACTTATGGGAGTGATCAAATCATTGAAGGAATTTTCCGCAAGCTACCCTTTCATTTGCGTTTTAAATAAGAATGTGTTTTTTTTTTATCTTTTTCTATAGCAGACTGTTAGATATTGTTCATCTAATAGATTTTAATAGATTTTATCTTGTAATCATTGGACGTGAAACATTTAGTACAGTTTGGTTGATTTTACTGTGGTTAGAGGAAAGCAATTTTCATATTTGCTAAGTTTGGTTTAAATTAGATAAAGACTCCACATGACCTAGCTATATATATATATATATATATGTCAAACTATGTCTTACAATTTCAAAATTCGATTCACAATTAGTTAAAGTTTGGCTGAGCCTAATTCAATGTATTGCAACTCATATCAAAAAGAAAACAATTATTGTGTGACATTGTGCTTAAGATGATTCCTTACTTTTAGGGAAGATTGTATTACAAGGAATAAAGGTTAATAGAACTGTACCTGAAACTTGCGACGAGTCTTTTGTTTAGTCATATCAACATGTGGATGGTCGATGAGTCCACTTTCGTTTAACATGCAGGACCATACATTATGCAATCCTTGTCACAAATCACTTTATTTTATTTTTTTTGTTCGTTTTCTTTTCCTTCACTTTCGAACCTCAAATACAGAATCCAATAACACCAGTAATTCTCACAATGCAATAGTAGATTTAACAAAGTATTTAGATTAAACTAAAATCTCGCTGCAAGTTCCTTGTTATCTAATATATATATATATACATAAAAAAAAAATCCACTGCAACCTTTGCTTTCAGACCTATATGTGGTCAATGTTCCATGATCGCTGAACCTTGATTTCTCTTCACCAGCAGAACTTCTTTCTCTGTGTCACATGGTCAATCATTAAAACATATATATTGAAATAGAATGGGAGCAAGTTTAACTGCAAAAGGAGACTAACCTTGTACTTAGCTTCCTCTTGCCGGTCTATGTAACCCAAAAGTTCTTCTTGCTTCATTAAAGCCTCGTGTAGTGCCTACTCAATATTGATATCCGGTTTTATTACAAGGTTCGTAATGACTCATTATCAGCATCATTCAAGAGGTTTTAGAATCCCTCATTAGATGGTTATACCTTCTTGGTGTTGATGAGCTCTGCTTCTAGTGCATCAACGCGATAAACAGCAGCACTGAGCAACTCTTGTTTCTCCTTTGGCATCTCGGATTTCTTCAAGTGAAGGGTTTCTATCTGTTTCTCGAGATCGCTTAGTCTGCTTACAACAGAGGAAATGATGGCTCTTTCATCGATGTTACTTGGACGAGAAGGCGAAGGAGGACGAGATTCCCTTGCATCTTGTTCATCACACAGCACATCTCTAGCTCTTGAGGGAATCAACTGTGAGTGGCTCGTAGTCTGTGCCAGAGTCAGAGAAGCAAAGACTGCGAACAAGGTCATGAAGATTGCAGTTAGCCACCTCCAGATATGAGTAACCTTTCCTATAGTCCCCAAACTTGATGTATGTTCCGGACCTGATCAATCACACGTTCAATAATATGTCAGATATTCGATGGCTCTAGAAATATAACAATTTGGTTTACAATTGTCTAACCTTTGGAAACGTTTGAGATCTCTTGTGACTGCCAAGCAACATCCACAACTTTGTCCACCATTGGCACACAGTCTTCATACTCGGATAAAACATTAGGACTTATGTTACCATTGGCCTTGATCTAAAATAAAGCATAACCAGAATGTCAGGTCAGGTCAGAACTAAGAACTTCTACGTTTTTCATTAAACTTGAACACTTACATTTTCAGAAACAGGAGTTAACTTAGGTACATGATTATTAATATTTGTTTTTGGTGAAGCCAACTCTTCTACTTCAGATCCTGACTCTGCTGTTGATGTGTCACTAGCTTTCATCTGAACCAAGAAAGGATATTACTTTTACAGTCTGATAAACTTTATGTTCCAACTACCAAAAAGAAGACCCTTACCCCATAATATGTTTGCTTATCAGATGAAGGTATTTGAGAACCAGCATGCCTACAGAACGTCCCACCACTGCGACCCATCTGCATGAAGGCTGAGAAGATCATTAGAATGGTCTTATGCATAACATAAACATAACGAACAATCAAGAATAAATCACTCCACCTTAAGTATCTCAGGGTCTTTCCACGGCCCTTTATCAGATCTCATACAACCTCCCTGATCTGCACATGTGCAAGTACCACCGAGAAAATCTGGCAGCTGGCTGAATAATTTCCAAATATGGTCAGATGTTATATTCTGGAAATTTATGATAAGAAAACAAAACAGTTAAGAGACTCAACTCCATACCTTGAATCAATCACCTCAAGTAATTTGTTCTGGTACTTGTTTCCAAGGACCTATTAAGAATCACATTGATGCAATTTAACTCTTCCACAAGGAAAAATAAAATGTTGAAATAGATATGAAGATACAAAGGTTTTAAGTTACATCTATCTTGGAGACGGTCTTTGGATCAAGAAACGATCTCACCGTGCCCCAAAGCAGCTTAAAACCAGGGCCAGCATTAATGATGAACATACGGTGAAGTGTCTTGCACATATATCATCATAATACATGTTAGTAAACTATGCTCAAAAACAGGTGAATGGCAGGAGCAGCTAATACCTCAGGATAGTTATCATTATCAATCTTTTGCAGCTGGGTGATAAGATCCCTCGCAGATTTAGTAAAATTCTTTAACCCCACGCCTTGGACATCAAGAATGGTTGTACTGGAGTCAATGTGTCTCTTGGCAGCGATGCAGCAAGCAGGAAACTTGATGGTAACAGTTTTCTCAAACTCTTTAACATGATATCTCAGGTATCTTTCCAATGTAGTGACTTGCAAGAGTTTGGTAGGTTCGACTCTTCCCAATCTTTCAATGTAAACAGGTCTTCCTTCCTTGTCAACACCATGGTATCCCTGAGGGTAGTATTTTAGAACTTGATCCAGTTCAGGAAACTCAAAGTCCTGCCAAGTGAAGACAGAACAGTCAGCAAACACAATCCACACAATATGTTTTTTTTTTTCACGCAACACATGAAAATAACAAAACCTTAGATCATGTTACCTCCAAAATGGTGTCTGTACCATAATCCTTTCTCCATTGGATCATGTTAGCCCACATCAACTTCGCTTTTCCAAGATCAAATCTCCTAGCATACAGGAATCTACAGAAAGAAGAGATGTCATGAAAACAAACAAGTAATCTACAGAAAGAAGAGAAGAAAAAGGACCTCAACATCATGTGGTAATCATCAAGACTTGGAGGAAGCAAATCATCAGAGATGAGTGACTGTCTGAACTCAGAGACATAACGCAACTCCTCAGCATCATGTATGTCTTCAAAGGTAAGAGATGGAATCCGATCGATGCTTCTTCCCTTGCTTGGTCTCCTCTTCCTGCTCAGAGAACGTCTTAACTTGCTAGAAGCCTTGGACGCTTTCTTCTTAAAGATTCCGATTCTAGTCTTCTTCTCGTCCTCCGAAACTTCGAAATCTGACTTCCGTTCTCTTCTCTCATCGTTGCTGGAGAAACCTTCAAAACCTTGTGAGAGAAACAATTCAAGATTCATATAAAAACATATATCCAAGTGAAAATATAATCGAGAAAGATAAAAAAAAAAAGATGTAATCTTCACGGTCGAGACATATTAAGACCGATATAGTAACTATAAACCTAAGGAAATTACTAAACAGAAGACGATGAAGAGAGGTGAGAAGAGACTTACAGGGTCTTGTGAAACGATCAAGAGGACCAGACATGATGAGAAACGATCGATGAAGATGAAAAGTAGAGCCTTTGAACAATTGAGTGAATAAAGATAGAAAGCAGAGAGATAGTGAAACGGTAGATGAAGAAGTTACTCAGGAAATTCAAGTTTTTTTTTATTTTTTTGCAGTTATTATAGAATTAATGTGAAATAAATGTTATTTCCATGGCCGCCGGAAAGACAAAGTAATCGCTGCCATTTAATGTTTTGACGATCGTCTCTTCTTCTTCTTTTCGTCTGCCTCTTCGTTTCTTTTGATATTTTTATTACAATCCAACAGCGGTTTTGTTTTGTTATTATTCTTTGCCTTCAGACATCAAAGACACGTGTGAAGCTTTTTTGGCGGAGAACCCACTTCTGTCCGATTATGACTTTGTTTTTGTTTTTTTATTTATTTTTCAGAATCTACTGAATTTTCAACTAAAATAATACATATCTGTAATCATAAAATAATTTTCTTTAATGTCTAATTAAAGTTGAATTTTGGCTTTTGCATTAAAATAATCTGTCTGTAGACATCAAATAATTTTCTTATGTAATTAATTAAAGTTACAACGATAACTTTTTTTGTATGTAGCACAAACAATACGTGCGACCCCACTTCCGGTAATCCGGAGTCTGCAATAATGCGGTAAGGACAAATTGACAAAGACGAAATCATGACGCTAAGTTTTGTTGTCTTTCTCGATCAAGTTTAAGACTTTTTCATTACAAATATTAATTTAATTAGAGTAACGCTTATCATAGATGATCAATGTATGATATGTACACACCACTCGTTTCACACGATAATAAAGCTACAAGAGTAGAAGACTTTATAGTTTGTCTTGGATCTTAGGGAACTTACTACGTGCACAAGTGTAGATAGAGATAAGAGTATTCTCCCCAACATCTCTTCTCCATCACACGAAAGAGATTATTTCTTTTGCAATTTTGCAAGCGTCCATTTCCACCACTTTGATCACAACAACTTCTACCAATGTCTTCTTTATTATTTACATATTACTATCTATAATAATAGTTTTTTTTTTTGTCTCCGAACTGCTCTGCAGTAAAAGAAACACACAGCATAAATTACTAGTTTTGGTTGCGTGTATAAGCTACAAAGTAGATGAGTTTTTTGGTTTTTTCATAAACCATTACCAGTCATGTGTATTTCCTTAGTTTGCGTTTTGCTTGAAACTGGCCAAGCTTGTCTCTCCACTCAGCTGCAACATCCATTGAAACCAAACAAATATATTGATCTTTGATTCTTTGACTCAACAACATGAACCCCAAAAAGACATTTCAATATACAGAAAACTAGGATCACTAAAGATTTTGAGCATTGGATTTGGGGGAGAGTAAAGTTACCTGCTTCATCATACCGTTCTTCATTAACAGCTTGCATCATGTTGCTCAAGAGATCAAACTCTTTTGTATCAAGACAAGTCTGACCATTTGGCCTACACAAGGATAACAGCGTTGTTAAGTTCGTTATTGTCAAGTTCACAAGCATATATATATATTAAATGACTAATCTCAATAAGAAACATAGAAGTACCGGTCTAGTTCAGTATGTAATAAACCATCAGACGCAGGTGTTAGCTTTGATAGCTTTCCGGACTCGATGACTCTCATTCCATCACTATAAGCTAGAAACTTGTTGACTTGGACAGGTACCTAAAGACACCATCTTTTAAGAGTGAATACCTATATAAGATGATCCCACGGAGAGACACCTCTCTCTCTGTGATCTTTTCCCTTAATAAGAATCAAATGGGTAATATGGTTATGGTAATATAACTATACCTTGCATCTGACAGCTATATTAATAGCATCTGAAGGACGAAGATCGAAGCTGACACAATCCGACTTATCACCCACCTGCAATCCCCATTCAGAGCAGTCTTAGCAGAAGCTAAGGAAATGAGATACTAACAGATTCTGAAACGTACTGAGAAACTAAATGGAACATGCATTTGTAGACCAGAAGTTGCAAACCTTTGAAAGGAATAACTGTGCGAAATACGCCTCATGAACTCTTGTGGTGACTCTAACAAGCCTAACCTGCAGAGACAGTCTTCATATAAGTATTTGTATTCAAAAAAAGAAAGGTGAGAGAGGAACCATAAGGCTTACCTCGTAACCCATTTTTTCTACCATCTCCATCACCACTTCGTACATAGTTGGCCTTGCCTACACAACCAGTAACCAAAAAATAAGTTCAATAAGCCTCCTCGACTAATTCAAACAGAAGCATGAGTCAACACCATAAGAAAAACATACTATTTTCACATTCGTCAATGCTGCCATAAGTAACACACTTGGCATCTCCACTGCAATGAAAACCAATAGAAAGGAGAAGAGTTTCAAAACACCGGACATAAATGGAAAAATTCAACACAAATGAAGCTTATAAAAATGAGTTTGCATGTTCACATACAGACGATGATAGGAAGAAGAAGACCAGTTCCATCTTCCATCTTCAGCACAATAGCAGAGTGTGGAGCATAGCTTGGAAGATTCCCACCCTGAGGATTATTGTGAACACAACGAAGTTGCCTACCGTCTCTCATCTTCACCATGAAACCATCTGGTCCACTTCTTACCTCAACTAACACCCAAAAGAAAAACACCAAGAAGAAGACATGAATGACTAGAATCAACACTAATGGTTTAATCACTACTATTTTAACAGGGATTTTACCAGCTTCAAGTACACTAGACTTGACATAATCTTCATCATTCTCGTTGAAATTCTCTGCAGTGCTTCCGGTACCATCAGAATGAGAGCTGAAAAGACACTGTACACTCCTCTTACACCTCCGTACCATCAGAGTAACTGTAGCAACCTGGGACTTGACATTTCTGGTCTGAGTACCCAAGAAACGGTTTCTGAGAAGCCTTGGTCTCGAAACAGAGCAGTTGACAAGCGAAGCAGACAAACCCAATTGTCTAGGACGAACACTAGGGCAAAAGATCGGTGCTTGAAGCGACCTCATCTATGCAGAACCCATAAAAATGAAACCTTTTTAGAATCCATTACCAAATCTCTAACAATTGCAACAAAAACAGTAAACCCTAAATTGATTCCCAAAAAAAGTAACAACTTTACTTGAAAGAGGAACTAACAATTGGATATAGAAATCACTGATCCCAACACAAAACCACAACAGATCATTTGACTCAACGATCGGTGTATTCTCGATCAAAAGAAACGAAAACTATAATATATAATCGAAATATCAGAGATTGTCTGATTTTACCTTTAAATTTCGTAAGATTCAATTGGATCGAGCAACAGAGGAGTGAAAGGAAGTATCCTGCACAGACAAGATCAACAACAAAGAGAGTCTCTGTCTATTTTATCGACCCATGTTTTGCCTCATTTGACGAATTTACCCTTCAAACCGATGTCTTGCATTTTTTTGCTTAAGTTCATGGAGAAGGGTAAAACTGAGAATTCAGGTTAGCTATATGACGCGCCGGGATAACTCGTGTGAAAAACTGACAAGTCATCAAGTAACAGTCGCCGAATAATTATGCATGAATGGATGCCACGTGTGCGGCGCTTGTGTCAGTATGGCTGGATAAGGTTGTTTACTTTGGATAATGTACTACACTGGAGAGTGACATTAGTGGACTGTCGAAAGTCAATGTCAACAATGTCGGCTTTAAGCCCATTTAAATATTTATTGGACAAAATGTTATGGGCTTACTGGCTTCAGCTTCACTAGCAAATCTAAAGCCCGTGAGAAGTGAGGGAGGACATACTTCTCTTTTCAAAATTGGCTAAATCAACCTTCAGATCAAGGTCGGATGTGAGCATAGGCAGGAAAACATTAACGTTAGCTCCAAAAAAATTTGGAGGCTTTTTACGTAAATATGACTCCCAGTTTTTTTCTTTTAAATACTACTAAAATCCTTAAAATAATACTGTTTCAAATCTCAGACCGAGTCTCGAGTATGATGGTAATGTAACACAGAGAATAATTTAATTTTGCACTTATAACAGTTGTAGTTAATAAAGCAGGAATAACTATAACTATGTTAATTATAAACTATGAAAAATATAACAGTTAATTATTTAGTTTTTTTTTGGTCAACCATTTAATTATTGTTATTTAGTTAGTAACAAGTTCCTTAGCGCTAGTACTAAATTTTTTATTACAAGTTCAGCTTTTTAACCAAGAAAGCAGTTTATAGATTTGCCAATACTTAAAAGTATACAATTGATATATGTCCAACGCTCGTATTTAAAAAGATAAAAAAGAAAAAAATAGAAAATGAGGAGAGATATGTTGCTCTATCCTTTGGCCGATTTGATTGAAGGTACAGTGATGATGCGATATGGGTGTTATATGGTCTCGTCAGAGGTAGTGGCTGTGTTTTCTCTTGGGCTCCTTCGGTGGTTGTTGAATCATTGTTCCTCTTTGCTTTTTCCTAGGCTATCTTCTAGTCTAGTTTTTTTTTTGGTATGGTTCTTTCGCTTTCGGTTAGAATATGGATCATCTTTGGTCCGGAGAATTGAGATTTGTTGGTGAGTCTGGCGTGTCAGATCGAAGATCTTTTGACGGTGCAGTGTAGCTGTCGGGGACAGTACATGTGTTTTCGCTGACGTTGCCTTAGATCTTTCTTCAACGCTAGTTATGTGGTTTTCCTTTGTTCTCCAGAGTGATTTTTCTCGGTGGTTCACTGCTTGGACTTATTTTCCTTGTGGCTCGTTTGTAGCATTTGTTTCCCGAGCTAGGTTTCCATCCTCTTGCTTTGTGTACCTAGATAGTCGTTTCACTCTTGCGGAATACACCGAATGGTTCTTCTTGAGTTTTTTAAAAGTGTGATTCCATGGCTTTATCAGCAATAATGAATCGTCTATGAGGTCCTTGAATTGTTCTTGACTTCTCCATGGTATAAAGGTCTAGTAGTGAAACAGGTTTCACTCGCTCTGCAGTACAAGTGGCAAACCGACCTTTCCTGGTTCTATCTTTGTTCTCAAACCTTTCAAGTGCTGCCTATTAGGTTTGATGGTAGCATTCTCTCGTTTCGTTTAGATGTCTCTTCGTAAACTACATATGTGGGTTACGTATGTGTTCATGGTTCATTATCTTCTTTTTACTTGTTAGAATGTTCGTTAAGCTTAGCTCTAGTTTTGAAGTTCAACTTTCAATAAAGTGTCAATGTAGGTTCTAGCTTCCTGATTTTAAGATTAGTTTCTGAGGTTTGAACATTTACCGCCAAATTTTGTATCAAACCATATATTTCATGTTTGATCTAATATTATTAGATGGAAACAAATGAGGAGAGATGACCACAATCACTTCCTATTTAAGCTATTTTAAGAACCCTTCTATGTTTGACAAAAAAAAAAAAAAAAAAAAGAACCCTTCTATCTATTTTTTTGCCACCTGCTATCAAGTCTTTTGCTACATGTTGTTTGTTTACTGGTTGAGTGCTATTATTTTGAATATATAATTTACTTCATTTGAAAATATTATTATTTTTATATACTAGATGCCCAAAATAACAAACAAACCGATAAGGTTGCCCTTAATAGTATAATATAATCATTTTTGTCTTGAGACTCAGGCAACTCCTTTCATCGTCTGCTGGTCAGAGCCCATGCATGTGAATCTCGGAGTAAAATGATCACCACAAACACACCTTGTCATATACGTACAGACAAACTATAAGGACCATTTTCATCGCCACAATACAAAACAAAAAATCCTTAATGAGTTTCTGTCTATATTTCGTCACGTCTATTTAAGATTCTTTACACACATGTGAACCTATAAGGACCATCTCGTCGCGACAATACAATCAAACAAAATCTTAAATGAGGTTTCTATCTCCGTTTATAACACATCTAATTCTGTGCAAGATACTTTGCACACAATCAATTCAAAATACATCACTTCTTTGTTGTTAACTGGCGCACTCTTTTGGACCTTTGTTTAGACACCCCATATGTCAGTATAATCTCTATTAAATTATTATCTTCATGAGGAAATGGAAGTTTTCAGAGCATAAATGTTCGGGCAGACTCACTAACAAAAGAGGCAAAAAAATAGAAGTCGTATTTTCTCTTATATAGGTACGAACAGACGGAGATGATTCTTGAAAAATCGGTTTTTCTGAACATAACTTAGTCTAGTTAAATGGATAGTTGACAAAAAAAATATTATCTCCATTCAATCCATTTTCATGCATTTTTCAATTTTTTTTTCATTCAATCCATTTTCATCATGTACTATAAATCATCTGATATTTTTGGTATGGGGATTCCAAAAGCAACTTGGGAACAGTATTTATAGTTTGGATGGATAAATATTCAAATAAGTTTATTAAAAGTAGTGCAACATGCAATACGTTTATTACAAGTTTTGAGCCTCTCTGGTGGTCTAGACGAGATAACCAGAAGCCTCTTCCAGCTCCGGCAAAGGATCAAGCCTCGCCGGAGAAACAGAAGGATCCTTCACAATCTGTCGAATCTCTGACTTTTCACCCCATAGACTATACCTTAAAAACGCAACCACAATCCCACCAACAAATCTCCTCATCTCACTCTTTTTTCGTTTACCATTCTTACACATACAACCCGCCATAAACCCGACAAAACCGGGCAAATCATCGTCCAACATATCCATATGTCCGTAATCCGCAGCCACGAAATGTCCCTTCGTAGCCTTACACTCATTATAAAACTCATCATGGTTCACTCCCTCTGGTGCACACGGTGGCATCAGCGTCTTATTCTTCGGTCCGAGACCCGTACCGATCACTGCAACCGGTATGTCCAGGTCGAATGATTCCGGTTCGTACGTTAAGATTACGGGATCGGTTCTCATGTTTTTGCCGATCCCTGCAACTGGATCTATTCCTATAAGAGCTGAAAACTTGAAGGATGGGTCTAGTGTTGCGGCGTGGCCTAACGCAACTGCAAAGGCGGTTTTACCACCGCGGCTATGGCCCACGAGTGCGGTGTGTTTGCCATTAGCGTTTACCGAGTTTGGGAGGTGAGCTTTGAGGTTTTTGGAGGTCCAGTTTATCACTTTTCCAGCATCGTCCACTTCCACTTGCCCTCCCGGCGGCATAATCTTGCACAGCTTGTCATACCAAAAAATAAAAAGCAATTATAATTTGAATCTAGCTCACGTAAATTAAGTGAACTAATCATATTATATCCTTTTACTAAATTGGCAATTTTAATGTCTAGCTTAGAAATTCACGTAACAATCAACTTCCATATACAACATTTTATTTTATTTGATATACATACCATCTGAAAAAGGAATACAAGTCGAATATATTTTATTAATGAGGAGAAGAAAATTATATAGATTAGTTTTTTTTTTTGAAAAAATTATATAGATTAGTTCTAAACAAAAGATAAACTCGAATTTATTTTTACTTACATAAACTTTATACTATAAATAAAGTTAAAGTTACATACCTGTGGGGCTACAACAATGTAGCCATGAGAAGCGACGTGGTTGATAACATCAGAGTAGAAGTAGTTGCGAAGATAAAACCCATGGAAGAATAAGACTACGGGGTAAGTTCCAGCGACTGTTGGGTAAGTGATTATTACAGGCTTTGGAGGCGCGGTCGAATCGGTTGCGGACGGATCTGCCGATATCACGGTTGTTGGAAGGCTGCCTTTCTCGAACGCCAACGGAGTTGCCGCCGAGTAAAACGTCTCACTGTCCTCCATGGACGAGTGTTTACGTATGAACTATAGAAATGATGAATGTCTCGAGTGTCTCTAGTTATTACTATTAATAGCCGTGAACTTTTCTTATCCCTTTTTCGGTCTGTGGCTCTCGGCTTCTCGTAGTAAACTCAACATGTGATTTTCAAAGTATCTGCGAATCCGACAAATGCAAAAGAGCACGTGGTTTTCATTGTTCAAATTGTTACAAGTTAGTTATACAAATAATGAAAAAGAGTAACGAAAGATATTTAATCACCCTTTAGTTATGGAATCTACTGATGCACAATCCAAACATTAGTGTCACTCACTTATTAGGTAGCTCTCATTGTCCTCGATGTTCTCATACACTGATACCTTTTTTTCTTGTCCTGATCCGTGCTCAAAAAGGGTTGTCCATCTTCTCGACAATGCTTTGCAACCCCGACTTGTACGAAGGATGAAGCAATTTGACTCCTAGTTTATTCTTCATATGTTGGTTACTCACTCGTTTTTCGCCTCTCAATGAACTCTCCTCCCGAGATTCATACAGAAATGGCTTTGTTTCGATACTCCTTTTCCAACGTTTTTCAATCAACTCCAAGGCATATTCAAACACCTCTTCTCTTGGTGCTGGATCGTCATCCACAATGTTGTAGATCTCTCTGCCATAACACTCGTATCATCGGCCTCAAGTCACATTTGATCTCACAAACTGAACATGTACATATACATAAATGTATACCTTGATGATGGTTTTTCAATGGCAGCTTGAAGAGCTTGGCATATATCTTCAACATGGACTCTTGACGTGAATCTCCGGGACGCCCTTCTCAGTTGACTTTCAGACAAGTGCGCCCGCTTCAACAATGTATCAATCGCACTGCAACAAGAAACACTCCTTTTGAGGATCAGTCTCCAAAAGCTTTCCTAGGCAAATAATAACAGGCAGAGAAGCAGAAGCTGTGAAACAACCTGCGACCAGGTCCATAGATACCTCCAAGTCGAAGGATTTGAGTAGAAACGCCAAGATCACTCCCCAAGCTCAACCATCCTTCCTCTGCCGCTAACCTCAGTTTGGCTGACTTAGTTTTAGGATTTGGGGGATGACTACAAGATTCATGGATTAAAACTCACAACGACAAAAGAAAAAAAGAGCTGCAATATGGGAAAAAAAAACTTACTCCTCAGTGACCCAAGCACCACCATAATCTCCATAAACACCTGCAAAATCATCTTAAACCCAATTAAAAACCAATAAAATAGATTTGACCTGAAGAAATGCAGATTCTTTTGCATACTTGTTGATGAGAGATAACAAAGCCATTGAAGGTTTCCACTTGAAAGCTTCTCTCTGACAAGTTCTACATTCCGCAACATCTTTTGCAAGTGACCAAAAAAAAAAAGATAAGATTTTCATCAGTTAAGGCAGAGACTTAAAAAAAGAGATTAACGATCAAAAAGGGCAGAGGAAAGAAAGCAAAACCGGGTCACCAATGTCAGCTAAAGGTGGAATGGAAACGAGCAGGTGAGTGTAGTCTTTCACAGTTTCGAGCAAGCTCCATCTGATTAGTTAAGAAGTAAACAAAAAGAGTTTATAAAAGAACCAGAGATTACTACCATGGAAAGTGTTGATAGACAGTTAAACTCATTTTACTGAGGTGAATCAGCAGAAAATAGGTGAAGATGGATTCCTTTCTTCTCCCATTCCTTCTTCTTCGAATCACTCCTGCAAGTACCTGAAACCACCCTGACCCCACCACCACCACCATCATTAACCCTTAACATCGTCTTCCACAGCTGGTGAAAAGAGCTCAATCTGATTGATTGATATCATCATCATATGACCACGAGAGAGATTAATAGCATACCAGTCTGCTTCTTTGAGCTTTTCCGCGAAGAAGCCTCCGACGAATCCCATCCCCAGGATGAACATACGGTTCCGTGATTCTGAATCTGGTGTACCGGATCGAGAATCTCTGGTTGCTGATAGTGGCCGACAGTAGTTGATTCTACTGCATTTTGGAAAGTTTAGTGCTTAGGGATTCAAACGGAAAGGAATCTCCGGCGACAACCTTGTAACTGAAGAACCTCCATTGAAATCGGAGGACTGATACACGCAGTTGAACTATGAATCCAGTAATACAGTCCGGTGAAAAGGGAGGGGACTGAGCGCCGTTTTGTTTACTGAAGTTGGAACAGCGCGTCGTTTCTATAATCCAGTAATATACAGAGAAGTCTTGTGATACTGAAATAAACTTTTTTGAATTTTAATAATTAAAATTTTCAATCAAAAAAAAAATACGTAATTTATAATATAGGGAAAAAACCCGGGCGTAGCCCGGGGAAATCTCTAGTCTTTCTAAAAAGTTAAATGAAACGGTCTTCACAGTTTTGTAAGTATTCTTGATTCCCACCATGAATCTTATACACACACATCAATATTTGGCTTTACTAGCTATACACAAAAGCAACCTACACATCTACTTTGCATGCCACAGATATGGGTGTGTGTATTATATGCCTAACTATAAAAATGCAAAAGCAAGCACATTTCTTGCGCTTCAAGAATCATGTCCTCCGTATAGTATCAAACAACAAAGTCGTGCAAGTGATGGACATTGGAGAATCTGCTGTCTTGCTGGTTATTCCCGCCAATGTAACGGTAATCCTCTTCCAGACCAAACCCTTGATAGTTCATTAGCGTATCATAACCCCCTGACCTGTTCATCTCTTGTTCTTGTTGTGGCTCATCATCGTTGCCTGAAAGACGGTCTGGTTTAGGTTCTGATGAGAAGACAATGTTTGTTGTATCTGCAGCAGATGGATAAGTGATGTTGTTGTTGTTGTTGTTGTTATATTCCGGTTGCTGCTGCGACAAGGAGTCTTCTTGGTTGGTACTGTTACGTTCTTGAGAAGACTTGGAGATTTGTAACTCAGACTCATCACCAAACTCTTCCTTATATATATCTTCGATCATCGGTTTCCATAGACGAACTCTCGCGTTTATGAACCAATTAGCAACCTTATAACACAGCAGAAACTAGAGTGACTCAAACAGAACACAGAGATTGCAACCTAAAGGGAAGAGTTTACCTGGTTTTTAGATAGTCCTGTCTGTTTTGCAAGCATCATTTTCTCAGATTCTTTCGGGTATCTACAAGTAAAAGACACAATAATACAAACTCTTAAACGTTCTGTAATCTGAAACTGAAAAGAGGTTGTGACTTGTGAGAGAAGAAAACACATACGGATGAAGGAAATGTTCAAAGAGCCAAGCGCGAAGAGCAGAGACAGAGCTTTCAGGGAGACCTCTTTGAGGCCTCCAAGATGGTCTAACCATTCCAAGCTGTTGATGGAAAGCTCTCTGCTGTCTCAACCGTTGATCTAAATACCTCAATCTTGGTATCCTCTCTCCTTGTTGCTCACCCAATGACTCTCCTTCCCCAAGTTTCTCCTTAATAATCTGAACTTGTTCCTTTATCGTGTCGCGAAGAGAACGGAAATGGCAAGAGATTTTGTTGAGAGCTACTGATGTGTAAGTCTTAGCTGATCCAAACCCTGCTACTACCTCAAATGATGAAGCTAATGCTTCCATTTGATGGTAGTATTGGTTGTATCTTTTATCTACCTGCAACCAATTATTACACAACCACGACAAGATCATCCTCAGAACTAAGTTTTAAGAGATGTGAGTTAGTTAAATAACTACCTCATCAACCATTGTCAAAAGCTTCTCCTTCTTGTTCTGAAGCTCTTCGCGTTCAATGGTAGACAACTCTATTGGTTTCCCATTTGAATCACTCGATAACTCTCCTCGTACTACTTGTGTATCCTTGGAACCATTGGTAAAGTCTTCACCTTTCTTCTTCCTCTTCCTCATTTGGTTTAGCTCTTTCTTGACACTAACCACTTCATCAAGCAAACTCTGAGCCGGTTTAAGATACCGAGAACGCAACACGCTGCTCATAAAAAAACCTCCTGACGTTTCATTATACCGATAATTGTTGTAGAGTCCTGCACAACCGGAGGAAGGATCAGATCGACCCAACAACAACAACATCTCTTTGCTCTTCTCCTCCTCCTCCACATTAAACGGCGGCGTTTCCTTAACCGAGACTGAAGGATTTGAGGTAAAACCCAAATGGTATTGCTGGTGGTGAAACGAAGGAAGAGAGATTTGATTTCCGAGGCTTAGAGATAGTCCTTGACCGTCGTGGAAGCTTAGATCACTGCTCAAAACGGTACCGTTTGCTGTAACGTCTCCGTTGAGAGTCTGTCCGGTGGTTGGTGGAATGAAAACCATCTCGTTTCGAGCATTTTCGTCGAGGAAAGATGCAGAGGCGGCAGAGGAAGAAGAAGCTTGTTGTAGTTGCTGTTGATGGTTGAGATAGAGAGGTTCTTGCTGGTAACAATTGACATTACTTGAGTAATAAACCGCCATGGTTTTTTTCGTTTAGTAACTGCCTTTTTTTTGTTTTAGTGAATTTGCAGGAATTTTTATTACAGTGATGTCTTAACTCGATGAGTTTGGTCGGAAAGAAATGAGTTCCTGCAAAAATAAAAGAGGCCTCTAAGGTCTGAGTGGGAAGTTAAAACATCGTTATCCCCTCATACCAAACAAGTTTGATCATTAACAGTTTCGAAAGCTATAAATTTTTAAGGATTAAAGTCAGATTCTTGATGAAGCAAGTGTTTTTGATCAGTAACCGAAGAAACCCAGAAAACCTAAATTTAGAATTTGTGTATTTAAAGAGGAAAATGAATAAAATGCAGAGTAAAAGATGTGTTGTGACTCAAAAGCAGAGAAGATCAATTATTACATATAGAAAAGAAGTGAAAGTGTTTTTTTTTTCTGATGATTTCATCTTCATAGTGAAAAATTTCAAGAAGGGAATGAAGAGAAAAAAAAAAACAGATCAAGAAATACAGTGCAGATCAACAGTCATGGAGAATCAAGAACTTGGATTAAAAGTTATGGAGAAACTACCTGTAGGAAGGAGAAAATGAGACTTTGAAAACCATAGAACCGAGAGAGATTGTTGTGATGAGTGTGGAGGTGGCTGCTATATCAGGAAACAAAAAAAAAAGAGAAAGGAGTTCCCAATAGTCCAAGACAAAAAGAAAAATATTTTGAGACCCAATCCCGAGAGAGAAAAAACGATTTAATACTTTGAAATTCTGAAATAAACCAAAAACATTTCACTTCCACAAGAAAGAACAGAACCAACTCATATTCTTATCATTGGGACATTTAAAATTCAAACTTTGCTATGCCATGTATCAACAATAAAATAATGACACTACCGGAATTTTTTTATTTTTTTTTACCGGAAAATTTTGACAAAGGCTATCTGTAATTTTTAATCTTTTCCGGTAGAAGTTTCTGTAGCTTTAAAAAAAAAAAGTTTCTGTAGCTTATGCGTCGAGTGTAAATTATTTAATTGATCTTTTGAGTCCCAGCCACTCTTATATAAACACGTGAAACATATAAATCACTAATCGTCATTGACCTGACGTATACTAGTGACTACTATACTTTTTAGACTAACTAAATACAAAAAAAAAAACAAAAAGGTTTGAAGGCAATAATAGTGCGATGGTAATACTATATACTAGTGTTACTGTTAGTATATGAGAATAACATTGTAAAAGAAAAAAAAATGAAAAATCTAGCTATATATTTAGAGGAAATAAAGTAATATACTAAGCTGGGCTAAGGAAGAGGAAGATGAAAGAAAAAAACAAAGGTGGGTGGGTGTGTGTTCAATTGCTTAATTGAAGGTTTAAATGACTTAACAACCAGTTGGTCAGTTCCTCCTTACTCTTCTGTTATACCCATTTTTTCTCTAAGTTTCTTGTCTTTTTCATTCTTTTAGCTATAAACCTTTGAGCAATACACCTCTATCTCTCTATATATATTTTAATCTATTAGTATATGTTTGTATTTGCATATTCCGTAATGCATAAAATACATACGTAAATGCTATTTTTATAGCTACACTAATAATGACTAATGTGTTGTAGTTTTTTTAGTCTTTTAGAGATGATTGTTGAACAAAAAACCAAAAAAGAGACGATTATATTGACTTTGTTCCCACGTGGATGTTGATGTATTCAAAATATAATATAGGCAGTTAGCTGGTGAGGATGGATTAAAAATAAAAATCTGATATGGTCTATTTCATTGGTTTTGAAATGTGATGGTGTAAAACGTAGTACTATTTTATTTTATTTTCTTTTTATGCATTTCCAGCATAAAAATGTTTTCTCTCTTGTTTTTCAGTTCTAGAATTAATTAAGGCTAACCCGGTCTGGGTGGACCATAGTAAAACAATTGGTCAAATATCTAAATTGCATGGACATCCAACATCTTTAGTGAAGTAACATTAAACAGCCACAACATCTTTAGTGCCACATGCATCGTAGGACCATAAGACAATGGATCCACCACCCACTAAAAATCATGCATTGTGAAATTTCAGCAAAACCAAACCGAAGTGGGTGAATAAAAAAAGCATATGGGCCTTTTATGGATAACCAATATATATCAGGTTCTTCTAGGCCTATTAGTGTGCAAAACCTGCCAGCCCACTAATACAACGGCACGCATTCCATTCCTATTACCTGACAACAGCGTGAAGTTGTGACAGTGATCCATCTTCTTCCTATCAACTTCTCCACTCGAATTCCACTTCAGAGAGGAGAGATCCTTGGAATCGCGGATATGTATTGTAACTTTGGAAACCCTAGGATGTGAATCTACTCGGAGAGAACTAAATGGGGAAGTCGTCGTCAACGAGTTTATGGGTAACAATGCAGAAGAAGAGATGGCCACTGATGATTCTTCTCGTTTTATCTGTATCTACCGTTGGAATGATTCTCGTCAGATCCGCCTTCGATTCCTGCAGTGTTAGCGGAAACAGATGCGGAAGATTCGTTGTGGAGAAGGAACAGAGCAGAGACGTGGAGATCCGATCGGCGAATCCTCTCGGTTTCATGAAATCGAAGCTTGTTCTACTCGTCTCTCACGAACTATCCCTCTCAGGTGATCATTCTCAGTCTTAACTTGACAATCTGATTCTCGGGTTGAGGTCAAGTTTTCGTCTTTTGAAGTGATGAAGTTAGTTTGTGTTGGTTTTTAGGTGGACCTTTGCTGTTAATGGAGCTTGCGTTTTTGTTGAGAGGAGTTGGTGCTGAAGTTGTTTGGACTACGAATCAGAAACCTGTTGAATCAGATGAAGTGGTTAATATTTTGGAACATAAGATGTTGGATCGAGGAGTGAAGGTTTTAGATTTGTTCCTCCATGATTGTTCTTTTTCCTTGCTTGTCATTATTTGTAGTGATTATTCAATCTTGTTGACTGGTTTAGGTTATCTCAGCGAAGAGTCAGGAAGCTATAGATACAGCTCTCAAGTCTGATTTGGTTGTTTTGAACACTGCTGTTGCTGGGAAATGGCTTGATGCTGTTCTCAAGGACAATGTTCCTACTGTTCTTCCAAAGATCCTCTGGTGGATTCATGAGATGAGAGGTCATTATTTCAAGGCAGATTTAGTCAAGCATCTCCCTTTTGTTGCGGGTGCAATGATTGATTCACACGCAACAGCTGAGTACTGGAAGAACAGAACTCATGATCGCTTAGGGTCTGTTTCCTCTCTTTTGCACTTTTTGTTTCAGTTTGTTCTTACCTCTGCTTTGGCGTTAATGTTCTGCTTTTGAACTGTTGTAACACAGGATTAAAATGCCTAAAACTTATGTCGTGCACCTAGGAAATAGCAAGGAGTTGATGGAAGTTGCTGAAGATAATTTCGCCAAGAAAGTTTTGCGTGAGCAAGTTCGAGAATCTCTTGGTGTGCAGAGTGATGACATACTATTTGGCATTATTAATAGTAAGCCGTCTATCATATTCTTCATGTTACTTCCTCGAGCACTTGTATATTATCTTCAAAATGATCAAGAATTTACTTTATTTGCTCTTCATCGCAGGTGTATCTCGAGGAAAAGGCCAAGACCTATTCCTCCGAGCTTTCCATGAAAGTCTTAATATAATCAAAGAGACTAAAAAGCTTGAGGTACCAACAATGCATGCAGTGGTAGTAGGAAGCGACATGAGCGCACAGACAAAATTCGAGACAGAGCTACGCAGATTTGTCAAAGAGAATCAACTTCAGAAAGTTGTCCACTTTGTCAACAAAACAATGAAAGTAGCACCATATCTAGCAGCCATTGATGTTCTTGTCCAAAACTCCCAAGCCAGAGGAGAATGCTTCGGGAGAATAACAATCGAAGCCATGGCCTTTAAGCTTCCTGTACTTGGCACTGCAGCAGGAGGAACTATGGAGATTGTAGTGAACAGAACAACTGGTGTATTACACAACGCCGGTAAAGATGGCGTGTTACCTCTTGCTAAAAACATTGTGAAGCTGGCAACAAATGTGGAGATGAGGACGATAATGGGGAAGAAAGGGTATGAGAGGGTCAAAGAGATGTTTATGGAACATCATATGTCTCATAGAATAGCTTCTGTGCTCAGAGAAGTGTTACAACACGCAAAAGTTCACTCACGAACAACAAAATAGTATCATTAAACAGAATTTAGCATGGAAAATGCTTATGTTGTTACATTTTATTTTACACCCTTCTTGCTTCTCTAGCTTTTTGTATTCATCTGTTTATAGAAACAAACGATGTTATTTATCTGGGAAGGAAACTCCATGCGTTTAGGCGCATGTTTATTTTACTTGCAATTCTTGATGGAATAAACTGTAAGTATCGGGCCAACCATACGAGGTTAGTTCTTGTTTTGTGCAGACAAGATTGTTCAGTAGACCTTGAAACAGGAAGCCATGTTGTACTGAGACTTGTTGTTGCCAAGCCAGTGCTGCATATGAACTCCAATGGCGTCCAAGTAAGCGCTACTTCTTCCATGTAAACCCAACACTTTTCCTTGCGTTGTAGTTGAAGTGAAATACGTTCCGGTCTCTTCACCGTACGGACCGTACTTGCCACGGCTCGTGTAGAAACTCAGAGACTTGACCACATTAGTTTTGTCTGAATTGTTCAGAGGTCCGTAATACCCTGAAATGCAGGTGAGCATCTCGTTTGGATACTCGAGTTTAATCTGCAAGAGAGATATTCGAGATCAACATTATATATGAATGGTTGTGATGCATCAAAAAAAAAGTGGCTTTATATACGAAAGAAGAATCGATTGTTGTTTACCCTGTGTGTGAAGACTCCACTATTACCACCATGTTTAACGGACCAAACAGATTGTCCATTTCTATCGTATTCGACTTGTAATGAAGAGATAGCATCATCTCCTCTTGTTACAAATATCTGCTTGATCCCTGAAAATACACCATCGTCCCATGGTTTACCTCCGTTGCCTCCCCATGGTCCAGGCCCGGTTGGTGTTGGTTCTTTGACGACCCCACGCGCAAACTGAGAAAATGATTTAAACTCAACAAGTAAGCTGCCATTAGGGTGGTTAATCCTATACACCAACCCATTGTAAAGTTGGTTTTACATTCGCTGCTATATTCTAGAAACTGACAACTTGAACAAGAAGGGAACTATTATTGTGGAATCTACAAGTTACCTCTTCGCCACGGCCGTTTGCTGCAAGGACTAGCTTATTAGCCCATGGGGAGTTTTCAATTACAGCTACGCAAGAGTTATTATGAGGAACAATTGCATTGTGAGGAGATGGCTTGAGGGGACTTATTTTGCAATCCATAACATGAACACCAATTGCATCAAGAAACAAACCCTCTCTTCCAAGGAATCCAACAACTTTAGCATCATCCGTTTTGTGAGTAAAAGAAGGTCCTTGCTCTTCTCCAAAAGGTCCATGCTTTCCTTTATTGGTGTGGAATGTCAGTGACTTTACCACATTAGGTCCCATGTAGATCAAGGGTCCATATGTTCCCGTTACATGTGTTAAAATCTCTGATGGGTAATCAAATACAATCTGCAAATTGTATTCAAACCAAAAACAGAGAGACTATGGTAAATGGTGTAATTTAGCTTAAACAAACTCTAACAGAAATTTTAAATTCACACACCTTTTCATGTTTGAATCCTCCCCTGCCACCATGCTTGCTTCCCCACACAGCTTGTCCTCTAGAATCATAGCACACCTTCATGGATACAATCCCGACACTGCGTGACAAATTAATTTGCCTAATACCTGTATAAATCCCATCGTCAAATACGATTCCACCGGTTCCACCCCATGGTCCATATGTTTTTGCACCACCTCCAGCTTTTGGCTGCCCCTTCTCAGTATCAGTCACCACCTGATAAATACAAATTCGATGCTCTTTTGGTAAAAAAAACAGGTAAAATTCAAAAGACCTGAATGCATAACAGAAAAGTCTTGAAATCACCTTATGCTTAGTGATCTCAGCACCTTTGTGTTCTACGGATTGATGAGAAGGCAAAGGTGAACCTTTCTGCTTGAGTGCAACAAATATGTCAAAGTTTTGACCAACACTTCCTTGAATCACTGAGTATTCGAATTCCTTATCACCATTGGGGACATTTTGATGTGAGTGCAAAACAATTTTCGAGGAGGGATTATCCTCTTTAGAAATTTGTTGAAGGTGAACACCAATAGCATCCAAATACGTACCAGACTTCCCATGGAACCCAGTAACCTTCGACTCTGATTTTGGCAATGAGAAACATGTACCTGACTCAACACCAAATGGTCCATACTTTTTGCGGTTACTCTCAAAGGTAAGCGACCGAACACATACATGTCCCCAGATGTCATAGCTGCCATAGGTTCCATGTACTGAAGTCAAATACTCATGCGGGTAATCAAGTATGACCTAAAACAAACGAAAACGGTGATCAATTCCTAAAAACTTAAGAGTAAGGGAAAGAGTCTCTTTGTCTTACCTTTTCAAACTTCGAGCCTCCGTTCCCTCCATGTTTTTCAGACCAAAACGAGCTTCCATTCTTGTCATACTCAACTTGGATGGAGTCTATACTAGAACCATGGGCTATAACTATTTGCCTTACTGTGGTGAACATTCCATCATTCCAGGCATGACCACCTTGGCCTCCCCATGGGCCAACTGATGCAGGCTTGCCTTGAACACTCTGCAGCAACAAGTTCAAGTTAATCTCACATAATCATAACTGCAATATCAGGTTTTCACAGTGCAAAATCGTAATATAAAAATGAAGAATGAGGCTAAACAAAAGATGTTGCCAATACCATTCTCAGACTCAGATGATCTCAAAAGACTCAAAGCAAGTGTAAGAAGTTCGAGTGAAGAGATATTCGACTACTGCGACACATAGCTTAGACATTTGATGGGTATTTATGATGGATGAAAAGGTTACGTTTGTGGTTGGGCATTTTCTGGAATATAAAAAAATCAAGTTGCATACACGTCATTACAAGCAACTCATTCGCGATTCCACTTTCAAGGGAAGTCATGGAAGGAAAACAGAATCATATTCTCAAAGAATCATATCTTCCAGGATAACAAGAATATGCACTATTGGACCATTCCTAAATTGGTAAGGTTCCCTATCTGGTGCCCATATTAGTAAGAAAATGACTTTAAGACACCACTGGAGTTAAGGAGCTTTCAAACTTCAACCAAAATTTACTCAAGTCATGTTACTAACTCAGTAATATCTTCAGCTGCAGAAAATATATGAGGATGAAACATTAAGTGGTTATGTGATTAAAACGATTGCTCAAATCAAGCTAAATAGTACCTTAGTAGTTGGTTAATCACTCTACCAATAGTCTTTACAGGAACAATCCCCATTCTTAAAGTGGTGCAAGCAGCTTGTGTCCTCCAACAATATTTCACAGATGTATCTTTTGGAGATGTACTTTGCAGTATTATGGCAATCCCGGCACATCCTAAGATTTTTCAAGATCCTAATCGTCTTAGGTGCACGCGATGAGGAAATTAGACCAAAAGCCATGGCAAACTTTTCACTGTGGATTCCACAAGTGTCTTCCCTTCCTTCTTCCTCAATCAGAAGTTCTTTATTGTATTGGTCACTTCTATCATCCATCCTACACAACTTTTCCACCCATGGATACAACACCTCAGTACACAGTTTCGACTGATCACCTGTTGTGAATGTATGAACTAAATTTCTAACTTCAATCCAGCTCTGCCCAACAGGTTTCTTCAGCAGTTTTTCTTTCCTTGGCTTCTTTCCTTCTAATGATCTCCCAAGTCTTGCACCTAAGGCATAGATCTGGGATACCAGATTTTCAGTGACTGGGTTTTCAGGTTCCAAGGAGAACAAGTGCTCTGCTGCATGGATTGCCGAGTCAATATCACCGTGAATCCTGCAGCCAGTTAAGAAGCTTTCCCAGATGGGTGGCTCTGATTGAACATTCATCTCCTGGATAAACTTCAGCGCTTCTTCAAGTCTGTTGGATCGTCCGTACAAAGATACCATAGCACAACAATGTTCCAGGGCAGGAATAATATGGTAATCATTCGTTATGCTGGAGAAGACTTTCTTTCCTTCATCTACATTTCCCATTAGACCGTGTGCAAGAATGATGCTCGAAAGAGTTCCCCTATTTGGCTTAATCCCTTCTGTCTTCATTTGATCAAATAGATCCAGCGCTGGACCATAGCTACCAAGCAAAACATAACCTCCAATCAGCGAGTTCCAAGTTATGATGTCTTTCGTTTTCATACCCTTGAATATCATTCTTGCGTATCCTATATCTCCTGACTTAGCATAAGTATCTAATAAAGCGTTTTTAACAGCATGAACAGCATCTAGGTTTCTCCGCAATACACAGCCGTGTATCTCTCTTACCATTTTGGCCCCAAGAAGATTAGCGCAAGCAGGTAAAAGACTCAGTATGGTAACTGAATTTGGCATGAAACGAGAGAACTGCATTTTCCTAAAAAGTTCCAAAGCCTCGTCTCTCTTTCCGTTTTGTATGTAACCAGCAATAATCAGGTTCCATGATGCAGTGTTCCGCTGAACTTTCCCATCTTTTTCCATCTTCTGAAACAGATCCATAGCTTCACCCTCGTCTCCATTCTGAATATATCCCGAGATCATCGTGTTCCATGTGATGATATTTGGTTTTACATTTTCCTCCTGCATCCTTGTAAACAATTCATAAGCCTTCCCGCAATATTCTGCTTGGCAATAACCAGTTATCATTGAGTTCCAAGTATACACATCCTTATTCTTTATCGAATCAAAAACTTTCCTAGCTTCTTCAAGTTTCCCACACTTGGAGTACATATCCACCAGAGAATTCCCTACAAGCACATCATCCATAAAACCCATCTTCACAGCAATAGAGTGAACTTCTGATCCCAGGTTCAGAATCTTTAAACACGAACAAGCAGACACAGCACTCATAATAGTGACTCCATTAGGCACTACACCCGCTAAAAACATCTTCCTAAACGTATCTAACGCCTGATATCTCTTCCCATTATGAATCAACCCTGAAATCATAGCTGTCCAGGTAAACACATCGGCAGTCACACCAAAATTCTCCATCTTCTGCATCAAATCCATTGCAGCATCGCATTTTCCCAACTGGTTGTAACCTCCAATCAGTATGTTCCAAGTAACAAGCCCTGGAGAGATCCCTTCTTTCTCCATCTCTTCAACCAAATCAACAGCTTCTTCATGTTTACCGTGTTGGCAGTAAGCTAACAGTACCGAGTTCCAAGCAACCACATCTCTCTCCTCCATGCGTCTAAAAAACTTCGTAGCTAAACTCAACTCACCACATTTCGCATACACAGCCAAAATCGAGTTGCTAACACGAAGACAAGAACTCATCCCGAGTTTCACAACAACAGAATGAATCAACTTCCCTGTCTCAACATCACCACAATTCGCACACCCTTGTAATATCTTGGGAAACAAGAAATCATCAGGCAAAACACCGTCCTCCATCATCATACAAAAGAGCTTAGAGACTTCTTTCCACCGATGCTCCCTCGAATAAGCACCAATCATCGCAGACCAAGTGTACAAGTTTCTCTCACGCATTGAATCAAACACCTTACGTGCATCAACTAAACACCCGCACTTCGCGTACATGCTTAACAGCTTAGTCTCCACGAAGACGTCAGGTTGTGGAAGCAACCCGAAGCGATCGTGGAGGATACGACCCAAGTGGACAGAACCGGAATCGATGCAGGATTCGAGCAAGTTGAGGTAAGTGCTACGTTTCATCTTGGTTCCTTGTTGAAACATGGAGTCTAGAGCTTTCTCAGCTTCGAGGAGGGATCCGTTTCTACACAAGTAGTCGAGTTGCTCGTCGGGGGTGATGATGGGTTGTTTCTTGTTGACGAAAGATAGAGACTTTTTCATGGATTTTGGATGGGATTCTGGTGAAGTCTCTGCCTTTGCTGGAATCTGATAGTTCAAACAAGTTTTGGGGAATGATGGTATGAAAAGCTTCTCCATTATCTACAAAGCTTGATTCTTCTTCTTCTTTGGTTTTTCAATGATAGTTTACAGATTACAGAGCATGCACGGTGAAGAAGAAGAAGAGGATAAGGAAGAAGGGTTCAGAACCTTGGTAAGAGGGAATCCTTCGACTACAAATATGAAACTTGATAAGAATATCAACTACCAATTAAGTGTAGACACGTGGCAAATGACTGCTCGCACATTTCAGCTCAGAGGTACGATTCATATATTCGAAATATATTATTTAAGTCATTTGAGGGGTAAATGAATCTGGTTCTCCTCTGTTTTATAGTATTATATTGTGTTCGTCTCTTCTCTCCTTTATGCCGTTGAGTGTGTGGCATCATATTGCAACCAGAAGCTAACTGGTCATGACACTATGTTCACTGGAAGTCCTGAGGCGCTAACTCCTTTTAAAGCTCACTGAAACCATCTGCTAATGTCACGAGCTGGACTATGCAGGGCTCGTGCGTTTCCGGCTCGTGCTTAAGACGCTCTTAACTGCGGTAACTTGTATTTTGCTGAGAATCCATGTAAATGCTTTGCTACAGATCGTGCGGTAACTTTTATGTTTTGTACGTTTTGTAAATTGAGTAAAAGCCAGTAACCAAATAATAAAAGTATGGTCTTAGATATGTATAATATTGTTGCAGACTCAAAAGAATTAAGAGATCACTCAACTTCTACATTATTCATCTCCATCTCTACAATATCCCCATTACCATTATCCAAACTTAAAATATAACTAACTGGACCTTATTATAGTCTCATAGAAAACTTTAAGCAGTGGCGACACCAGTATGCTTGGCTATTGTGGCATGAAGATCTTCCTTCTTTGCACCAACGAGCTTCTCCACAACATTTCCATCTTTGATGAAGATAAAGGTCGGCATTGCCTCCACACCAAACTCTTGAGCTACACTCTGTTAAAACAGCACAAGTGTCATCATGTGTGTATGAGCCATTGGGTGTAATAAAACAATTTTAATTGCAAAACAAACCTGGAGTTCGTCGACGTCCACCTTAAAGAAGATGGCACTAGACATGAACTTCTTGGCCAGATCGGCGAAAACTGGAGCAATCATGCGGCATGGTGGACACCATGAAGCAGTGAAATCTATCACAATCTGCAAACAAAAAAAAAACAATGAAAACCATAACAAAACACTAAATCATCAAAGTAATACTTGGCAGATCGACCGATTTATATTGCCAATCAATCAATTCTTTTATTTTTTTTTTACTAAAGGCAAAAAAATCTAAAACCTAACGTTGCAATAAACATATAATCTAATTAACCAATCGCACATATGAATGAAAATCAAACGGAAACTTAATTCCAAAATCAAACAGAAAGACAATATACATATTAGCTTGTCGGATTACAAAAGGGGAAGAAATCATCACCAGCTTGTTGGATTGTTTGGCTGTGTCAAGCTGCACGCTCCATACATCGTTCGTGTGGCAACCGATCACTTGTCCCTCTTCTGCCGCCATTTTCTTCTAATCTGATTAAAAAATGAAAAAACAACACTTTATTTATTTGTGAAGAAACCTAAGTTGCTTATAAAAGAGGAAGCTTAGTTGACAAAAGTACCCCTGTGTATTTAGGGTTATTGCGAAATAGCATCCAGCTGGCCCATGGGCTCGCTAAAGCCTCATGCACGTAGACACGATAGAATATTGTTGTTGAAGTCCATTGAATAAGAGGTCTCCCGTGTCCCAAGTTCGAGAGCCCTCTTCCACACATATCTATTAATAATAGCAATCCTGATTAATTCCAAAGGTTGTGAACTCCAACTAAAAGTATTGTGTCTTTCTAAAATAAAACTATTTTTGAAATAATGTGTGCATTTAAAATATATTGTGAAAAGATGTGTCTATTCAAAATATTTTGTAAAACATATCATTTTAAAATAACTATTTATAATTTGAAAAAATGTGACTATTCATATATTTGTATTTGAAATAAACCAATACATTTCAGTTTTTTTATGAAAGTATACAATTTTCAATATTAATAGGTAGTTATTTTTTATTATACCTTTACAATTTATTTCCAATAGACACAACTTTTCAAAAAATATGTTGAAAGGTTGTGTCTTTTTAATTATGTAACAGTTATAAATAATTAATGATGAAAGTTTGTGTTTTTTATTTATCTTTATCTTAAAATTTATTTAAAATTTCAATTAATTTGAAAGGTTGTGTGTTTTGTCAATAATAATATCAATCTCAATTAGTGTTGAATGATTGTTTATTTTCAATTATGTAACAATTAAAAATAATTAATGATTAAAGTTTGTGTTTTTTATTTATCCTTTATCTTAAAAGTATATTTGAAACTTCAATTAATTTGAAAGGTTGTGTTTTTTAATATGTAACTATTACAAATGGTTGTGAAAAAATATTTAAATGTGTATTTCATCTTGAATGTATTTTCACAATAGATCATGGTAAACTATAGCTAGAGTTTTGGTTGTAATAATGTGCCTTTTCAAAATTTATTTTAGAGATACCATATTAAAATAATAACTTATAATTTGAAAAGTCGTAACTTTTCATATCTAACTTTGAAAATACTATAAATAGTTTATGTTCATGATCTTTTAAAATAGCAACTTATCATTTGAAAAGTCATGATTTCTCTAAACTTTTCTGGTATAATTTCAAATTTGTGATTGTGGTCATACATTGCAAGAAACCACCGTGAACTCAATCTACAACTAGCGAATGACTTATTTCATTGGAAAGGTTTAGACGGGACTGCGAGGACTTTCTAAATCTCGTTACGATATCCTTAGAACTTTCCAATGATTCATTTTCTCAGTGCTTTCTCGGAGTATCTTGTATGTATCATGTTGGGAATATTGTTTTTTTTTCTGGTAAACAGGAGTTGCCGAAAGATTCTTTTCTTCGTAGTTTCTCGGTATAACTAAGTTAACTTGATTATGCTTGTCAGTAATTTCTCAGATAATGAAATCATCTTTTCCATCTATATATTTCAGTCTCTTGAATCTCCTGGTTAAAATATTATCAAATGGTTTCATGAGGAAAAACCGATAATCACCCATTCTCTGTACGTCCTTGCTTTTTTTTTTCAACCCATCTCTCCTTTCTAATCCGTCCAAGCTATCAATTATTTTTTACGAAAACTGCTATTTGATGATTTATATCTTAAACCGTTTATGTATTGGTTTATATAATTTTTCTTTACTCGACTATTGAATTGTTGTAGTTATGCACATAACGCTCTTTGGTCAACTTTCGTGTTCTAATATTTCAATGATTATGTTTTTCAGACAAATATTGTGTTCTCTGATGTAGATATATGTTATTATTACTAATCGTCCTCTCTAAACGTTGCAAGATGTATGGACCGTATGGTGCACGCAACATGATAAAAATCATGCCTTGGTTTCACGGAACAACACGACGCCTCCGGAATATAGCTGGAAAACAACGAGACACAACTTTCTAGCCAGTTTATAGATAGAGATCGACAAAGTCCCCATTCCTGATCCATTACCGAATCCTCTACTATTTGTGATGCCATACGACTTTGTAAAATATGATTTATGGCTTATAAGATATCCTTGAATTTGTGGTTGCAAGATGTTCTAATTTATGTTTAATTCTAAGTTTCATCTGCGTTTAAAATTTGGAATACATATAGGTTGGGCCTTTTTAACAACCCAATGCTCCACTATTTCGCCGTATAGTAGTCAGAAGTCAGAACAACACATGTAACCACCGATGATGTTCTGATGAACCACCTCCATTATTCCACCATTTACATTGTCGGAACCACCTCAGCTTTTTTTACCGATCAATTTCTGACATGTATCATCAAGATTATGACATCGTTTTTGTCAGAAGGGTCTCGGTAATACCGACTCGGTATTTTCCAACAAATGATTCCGACAACTTTTCCGAAAACACATCCCGTCGGTAACTTCCCCGAGAAGCGTCTGTTTCCGAGGCTCGAACTCCGACAAAGTTGTTTTCTCGGCAAATTGTTGGTAAGTGCTTAATCTGATGACGTTCCGACAAACATAGCGGTGGGTATGAGGTCATCTTACTTGTAGTAACACTCTTTAGAATTGTGTCAATTTTTATCATATATATTTATGTAACATGCAGCTTGGTTACAGGTAATCCAAGGGGATGCTCCTGGGAGAGCCATTTTCAAGACGAAAGGTGAGCATTAAGCATGCAGGTTCAGTTATTGCTTAATCCAAATGCTGGTCTATGCTCAAAGATGGTCCCTGTTGATGTATATCTTTTAATTTAAATGCTGGTCAATTTATTAAATAATATATATATATATATATATATATATATCTTTTAATTTTGTGACTTTTGATTGTAAAATCAAAGATTGTATCTTTCATTATAAAAAAAATAATTCAAAAAATGTTAAAATATCAAATAAATATTTTTCTAAAAAACCATATTAGTTTTAAAAATTGTATATTTTCATTATGCAATATAGTATCTTTTAATAATCATGTACATATTCAAAAAAATAAATTATAAAATTACTATTTTAAAATAATTATTACAAATTTGAAAAATCATGACTACTTATATAAATTATTATGACTTTTCGTTTGGACCATTTTGGTAACAATACATTTGCATCTCTTCGGTGATAATACGCTCACACCTCTTCATTCACAACACATTCACACCTCTTTGGATACGACACGTTCGCACTCCTTTAGAAACGGTACGTTCGCACCCCTTCGGACACATCACGTTTGCACTCTTTCGGACACAAAATGTTCGCACCCCTTCAAACAAAAAATGGTCGCACTCTTTCTAACACGAAATATTCGTACCTCTTCGGACACGGAATATATGCATCCCTTCGAAGATGTAATGTTTGCACCTCTACGGCCACGAAATATTCACACCTCTTCAGCCACAAAATGTCCGCACCTCTTCGGCCACAAAATGTTCGCACCTCTTCGGCCACAAAATGTTTGCACCTCTTCAGCCACAAAATGTTCACACCTCTTCGGCCACAAAATGTTCGCACCTCTTCGGCCAATAAATGTTCGCACCTCTTCGGCCAATAAATGTTCGCACCTCTTCGGCCACGAAATGTTCTCACCTCTTCGGCCACAAAATGTTCGCACCTCTTCGACCACGAAATGTTCGCACCTCTTTGGCCACCAAATGTTCGCATCTCTTCGGTCACAACATGTATGCACTCCTTAAGTGATGATCCATTCGCAACTTTTTGGTTAACGACTCGTTTGTACCTCTTCGTTGATGACATGTTCACACTCATTTGGTGATGACCTGTTTGCACCTATTGATGACAATCCATTAACACTTATTTGGTCGTGATATTTTTGCACCCTTTTGGTGACGATATGTTCGCACCTCTTTGGTGACGATATATTTACACCTATACAACTCATCGATAAATAAATATAATTTTTTGTGAAAAAAGTTTCTAAAACAGTTATATTATAAAAGAATTTAATGATTAAACATTTGAAAATATACAACTTTTCTATTATGAAAAAATTTAATAGTTAAGTTTTTGAAAAATATAACCTGTCAAAGAATAAACACATTTTTTACTTATGAAACTATGATATCATACTCAAAATTCTAAATAAAATCTTAGTTATTAGATTAAAGATTAAAAATAAACTGCACCACTAAATTTAGTTTTTATTCACATCATCATTTGAATGAAATAGATTTGTTATTAGTTAATATAATTATTAATGAAGAACTAATGCCATATTTGGTGATGAATCATTGTAATTGTTGTTGATTGTAGTATTTGGTGACAAACCATTATAACTTTTGGTGTTAATTACAATATTTAGTTTCACCCATTACAATCTTTGGTTATTAACCATTGTAATTTGTATCATCTATATAAGAAATTGTGTTCATTGACAAATCACAACCTAAAAATTACAAATAAACTATAAAATAGAGAGATTTACTCTTAAATAATTTCCAATGATTTTTGAAAAAATACATATAAATATGAAGAGCTTTATTTGTTATTCTTGTATCTTTGTCTAAGTTTGAAACTTTTGATTGAAAATATAGATAAAATCCTAGAGTATTTATATCTTAATAACATCATATCTTATATATTATTTAAATATTTAATAAAAGCCATTAATGATTTAGAAAAAATAAATCCATAAGTTATCAGTTAAATGAGAGAAGATTGTTAGAGATTTTAGAAAATATTGGTGTTTTATAAAACTCTTTAGAAAATCAAGATACTACTCTAAATGAAAAAACTATATCGACATAAATTAACATATATTATTATAATATCCAATGTAATATTTTTTGTACAAAATGAGTTCCCGTGCGATATCGCACGGGTTCTTTTCCTAGTTTAATAAAAATCAAAACGTGGTCACCCGAATGAACTTAAAATATCAGATAAGATTTTTATTTTAAAACATTAAATTTTAATCTCATTCATTTGTGGCTTACCTTCTCTACCTTTCCTCCTTCACTCCATTAATGGCGCTTCCGAGCTCACTATCATATTCCACCGTCAAACCCTCGCCGCCGTATCTCTCCGCCTTCAACCCTAAACCCTTAACTCTCCCACCCACTTACCTAACCACCAACCGTCGATTCTCCAAGCCAACCTCCTTCCGATGCTCATCCTCCTCCTTCTCGGAGAAGCACCACAACAACGCGAACCCACCACCAAAACCCGACGACCTAGTCGAGCTCCCTCTCTTCCCCCTCCCTCTCGTCCTCTTCCCCGGCGCAACCATCCCTCTCCAGATCTTCGAGTACCGCTACCGCGTCATGATGCAAACCCTCCTCCAATCCGACCTCCGATTCGGCGTCGTCTACTCCGACGCCGTCTCAGGCTCCGCCGCGGGAGTCGGATGCGTCGGGGAGATCGTCAAACACGAGCGCCTCGTCGACGATCGGTTCTTCCTAATCTGCAAAGGCCAGGAACGGTTCCGCGTCACGGATCTCGTCCGCACCAAACCCTACCTCGTCGCGAAGGTGACGTGGCTGGAGGATCGGCCGTCCGGGGAGGAAAATCTTGAGGAGTTGGCGAGTGAAGTGGAGGTTCTGATGAAGGAAGTGATTAGGTTGTCGAATAGGTTGAATGGGAAGGAGGAGAAGGAGCCGCGGGATCTGAGGAAGAATCAGTTCCCGACTCCGTTCTCGTTTTTCGTTGGGAGTACTTTTGAAGGAGCTCCGATGGAGCAGCAGGCGTTGTTGGAGCTGGAGGATACGGCGGCGAGGTTGAAGAGGGAGAGGGAGACGCTGAGGAATACGCTTAATTACTTGACGGCAGCTTCTGCAGTGAAAGATGTCTTCCCGTCAAGTTAGTTTATATCGGTACTGGTCTCGTCTCGTCTTCAGTGTTTGAAAGTTATTGTTGGATACATTATATTTGATCAATGTGTATAAGTTTCAGAAACTTAGGTATTTCATAGGATCTTATAGTTTGGAGTAATCAAGAAAAGTGTTTTGCTTGATTGTCTGTATGATCAAAGCATAGTCTAGTGATGCAAGTAAAAGTTCTTTAATACCAAATCTTTGCTTCTTGAGTTGGCATATTAGGTGAAAGCATGTTAAAATGATATCCAAAGAAGTTTGCTTTTATCAGAGTTTTCAGTGCATAATCCTTGATTGCATCTATACAATCATAGGACCACATAGTTGGATGAAAAGAGGATTTTTACTTGATTGATTATCTGTGTGACCAAAGACTAGTCTAGTGATTCAAGTATGGTTTTTAACACCAATTCTTGCTTCTCGAGTTTGCCTCTATGATCAAAGCATAGTCTAGTGATGCAACTTAAAGTTCTTGATTCCAAATCCTTGCTTCTTGTGTTGGCATTTTCATTGATAGACTGTTAAAATGATATCCAAAGAAGTTTGCTTTATGGGAGTTTCCATGGCAAATCCGTTGATTGCACGTATGTAATCATAGGACCTTATAGTCGGATGAAGAAAAGGATTTTGTTGTGATGCAAGTAAAGTTTTTAACACCAATCCTTGCTTGTTGTCCCTTATAGCATCATAGGACCACATTGTTCGATGAAGAAAAGGGTTTTACTTGATTGTCTCTATGTTCAAAGACTAGTCTAGTGATGCAAGCAAGGTTTTTAACATCAATCCTTTCTTCTCTAGTTTGCAATTTCATTAAAAGGCCGGTAACATTGCTATCTAAAGAAGTTTGCTTCATCAAAGTTTCAATTACCCAATTGTGTTTTAGTAGTAGAACTGTTACACCGATGTCCGATGATGAAGTGAGGAACATGTAGATAATTAGTATAGATGATGGTTGGTGACGGAAAGCTGAAATATATAATCCATGGAGGCTAGTGGTAGTTACTTTGACTTTGTGAGTCTGTTGAGACAGGTTAAGTTATGCTACTTAAACCTATGCCTCTGTACTACTTTGGCTGCCTCAGTTTCTTTGTCAAGCCATAAGCTTTAAAGTTTTAATTGATTGGGATGTCGAGTGGTGTTATTTGCATAAGGGTCCAGTGTGGTTGAAAGCTTTTATGTCTATGGGGCATATAGTTTCTAGTCATCCATATTGAAAAGATAGATTAGGGTCTAGTGGATGCAGAGCGACGTAGAAACAGTATGGGGACATTCTATGGCCAAACTCGGCTAATACGTTCAAGGAGATTGCGTATCATCAATTTTGTGGACTCAGGATTCTAAGTAAAATGCCAAAAGAGCAACAAATCAGTTGCGTCTCTATTCATCTTCCTTGATTTCTTGTTTCAAAATATCTCGGAGTTACATTTGGCCTGAGATTATTACTGTTAATGTTTCCATTGAATAACATTGAATCTGTGTTGTAAAATGGCAAATACTGTAAATCACTGCGTACTAGTAATGACAGTGGAAAAGATAAGTTTGTGTGGGATGAGTTAATATGAGTAACTTATCATGGAGATGTTCCAAGTTTCAAGTTACCACTAAATAAAAGCTAATATAGTTGTCAATGGTGACGAAGCAACGCAGCAAATATCTAAACAACGACGCGTAGACATGAGCTCACTTAATTGACCATTACGCCGCCAAGAAGACTTCTCTTGAGTGTATATAAAACACTTCTCTTGCCATTATCCCCAATATAATAATCTCATCATCCACTCAAGAATCTCACAAACACAAAACAAACCGGATCTCCGACAGTACTTTGAAGTCAAAACCGCTTAGAATCTCCGACAATTAGTTCCAAACCATGGCTCAGAACCAACCAATCTTTCCTATAAAGCCAGAAGGTAATAATAGTAATCTACTCAAATGATTCTCTTCTTGATCCCCTCTTCTACAAACAATTTGATTCTAACTTCTCTCTTTTACAGAACATTTTGTGCAGATTCCCATGAACATCGACCGTGACTCAACCACACTCATAAACCTAAACCGGAAACCAAACCATTGGCCAACTATCATCCTCTCAACCATCTTCGTCATCATAGGCCAAACCATAGCCAAACTCCTCGAAAACTTCTACTACCACAAAACCAACCGAAGCGAGTACAACGAACACCGTCAAAACGACGGCGTCTGGACACAAGCTCTCCTCCAAACCGTAGGCTTCCCTCTCCTCCTCCTCCCTTTCATCATCATCCTCACCACCAAGAAACACAACAACAACACTTCCGACCAGTTCCACTACAAATCCTTAGCAGTAATCTACATCTGCATAGGAATCATCATGTCCGTCCAAGGAAGACTCTCCGCCATGGGAAAGCTCGAGATACCCTTCATGGCTTTCACTCTCATCTACACAACGCAGCTCCTCTTCACTCCCATCTTGGCACGCTTCGTCAACAAAGTCAAGTTCAACAGATGGGTCGTGATCTCCTTGGTGTTAGCCATCGTCACCGGAGCTCTCACGTTTACATCTTCGTTCCCCGGCGAGCCATACCAGTCGGAGAAGAATCACGCAAGTGGCTTATGGGCTGCTCTCTTCGCCGCTGTCTGCTTCTCTCTCCTCCTCTGTAACATCCAAAACGTCTTCGACAACTACATCTTCAAACGCACAGAGTCAACAACAAGAAAACCAAGCTTCGCTTCTGTTTTCGAAGTCTTAATCTTTTCCTCTTTAGTCGCTACACTTATCTCCGTCGTGGGTCTCCTCATCGCCGGGGAACAACACGATTTGAGGAGAGAGATGAATAGTTTCCCGAATGGGAAAGGTGCCTACGTGATGGCTATGGTGGGACAAGCTGTTTCGTGGCAAGTTTACTGGGTTGGGATCGTGGGGCTTGTGTTCTCTGTCTCGAGCGTGTTGTCGAATGTGATCAGTGTCGTTACGTGGCCGGTCGTGTCGGTGCTTGTTGTGGTCTTCTTTAACTTCAGGAACTTCGCTGGAGATGATGAGTTTGATACTTTCAAAGGTGTCGCTTTGGTTACTGCCGTGTTAAGTGCCGCTGCTTATTTCTTTAGGCTTCACAAAGAGAATCGTAACAGTGTGAATTAAGTTTGTTTTTTCGTTAATTTTTTGTCGGTAACATCAAGTAATCATATATATTTATTGTTTTGTTTGTGTGTAAGTGTTGTTACAAAATGTATATTTATCTCATTTTAATTCGTACGTATGTTTTACAATACCAAAAAGTATATCTACTCTTGAGTCTTGACTGAGCACTTGTTGTGTCTTTCTTAACCACTTGTCCTGTATTCTGGTTTAAGCTCGTAGGTACGACCACTCCTTGCATTGTACACACAAAGCTCTTTGAGAATCTCTTTCAAGAAGCTCTGCAAAAAAAAGCAAACAGAGTTTTCGAGCAAGATATAGATAACATGATTTCATCTGATGTTTCAGTGTATACGAGTCTTTAAGAAGAGACCATATACCTCTGGCTGGTTGGTTTTTTGTACAAGCTGTCTCATTGTCCATCTCGGTTGTATTTCAAATAGTTGGAACAGTTTTGCTTCCACCTCACTACGTCCGCTTCTAGTCCTCTTGTCACGTCGCTTAGGCTTCTCTGTTACCTAAAGGGAGGAATAAACATATCAGTCAAAGAAGTACAAATCATTAACAGAACTGATTCTCTGGATGTCAGTGAGAAGAGAAGGAAAGCATTACCACTGGAGGCATGGGCGTCAAGTGCTCTCCACGGCATTCATCAAGAAACTTTCAGAGTGATTTCAAATAATTTAATTAAGACCAAGACTACAGATTAACTTGACGTAGATTGAGTTACAACAAAGAACCTGAAGATGTCTATATTGAGCCACAGATTTCATGTTCCTCTCACGTAAAAGCTTTCCGTATGCTTCAATGCAATCATGGGGTCTCATATCGAGTTTATGTGTCACCGTTCCTTCCACCGCAAGTTTACCTAAATAGTAATACCATGTGTTGAAGAGGTGTCATCAAGTATTCAAGTGATGAAAACTCAAAAGTATATATGAATACACAAAGCCAAAGCAAAAAGAACAGACCTTGATGATTTGATTCGGAGAAGAGACTCACTGGACCAACAAAATCTTTGGATTTGTTTACAGAATAGAGCTTCGAAACGTTCAGTAGCTGAGCACTAGCCATCTCCATAGTCAACTATAAACACAACGCAAGAAACGCAACAAAACAGAATAAGAGATCTTTGTATGAACTACTAAACCATGTATCAAGAATCAAGCTGAGGAAGACGTGATTCCCAAGTTCATCTGACCTAAAACAGAACAAGGGATGTGTTATCGGATTACCTCAGCTGACAAAGAGGGAAGCAGGAGATCGAAGGACTCTCTATACTTTGCCACGAGAACAAGTTCCTGAGAAAACGTAGAAGAAGATGAAGAAAGTTGGCGCCAGGCCTTGTCGACTCTTGGTGGACACTTCATTAGCAAAACCATTTCATCTGCTTTCTCCGTTTCTAGTTCTTGATATTCTTCCACCGCTAGTTCCAACAATCTTTCTATATCTTCTGCAAAAATCTTGTCTTCTTCTTGCAGTTTCTTTCTGGGGATCTTCTTCTTCGTGTTCTGCATCTCGGATATCCCCATTGTTTATTTCTTGTTCTGCGAAAGCAGGAAGAGAGAGGTGAGAGTACCTTTATAGTTTATACGAAGGCCCAATAAGAAGAGTAAGTACCTTTATAGTTTACACAAGGCCCAATAAGTCTTTTATGATTTTACTTATAGTGTTCCGGCCCCTTTATTTTTTGAATGGGATTATTCAAACACGAAAAAGAGAGTAAAATCATTGAATCCCAAGGATCATACTTTTTCATATCATCCATCATATGGTCGTTGTTTGATATGTAGAGATGAACAGTTTGTTTTCTTTATAAAAAAAAGTGTTTTGATGAATAAAATGTCATATCAGCCCCTAGGTATACAGATGTTCTGTAGGATGGATAAAACTAAAACCCTATGTTTTAAAAATATATGGTCTTTTTACCTTTGACTTTTACTATGTTTCTTGACCCCTTTCATTTCTTTTATTTCCAACATAACTATAATCCACATTTTCTCTAAAAATTTAAAAGTAAATGTTCCTTTCACAAACCTTTTAATGGTACTAGTTGAAATATATACTTCTAAAACGAAAAGAAACCACTGTATAAGGCTATATATGAATACACAAGGGGAGGGTTGCTAATTCGACCAATCTACTAACTAGGAATTAATAATAATGCATTACCTAATGTATATGATCGGTTTAATCATCAACCAAGTCGATAGTCACATCAATTCAAGTTATGTAGAGAAGTAGACTAGTAGTTACAGTAAGTAATAGATATGAAACTTATAGTATAACATACTATCCATTTACATTCGTTCACATGTTAATGTTCTCGGACCTCATAAATGGTTTTGCTGTTTTTCTTCACACATTAACGGTGAACGCCGAACTTCCACAATAAGTAGCCATCTCCAAATGAGAACGACATCTTGTAGCTATTATCGATCAGAGATAAGGGAAGCAGTCAACAAAAAAAACATTTCGAGTTTTCGACGATGAGGAACCTGATTTAATTTGTTTTATGCACTGAATTTCAAGCACGTTTTAGAAATATTTGATTATGCCGACACTTGGAAAACATCTAGGTAAACTTTGGATATAATTTTTTTTTTTTTGGGTAAAAATGTTAAGATTAAAAACATTACATAGAACGATACAACTCGAATTTGTGTAACTTTTTTTTTTTAATTTGTATAACTTAATCCACCCTCGAATTTGTTTTTCATATTTTCTGGAATAAAAGAATTAATACTGCATATATGTAAAAATGTCCAACATGGGTTTGTGAACTGATGATGGTTTCTACTGTTTCACTCTGTAGATATTAGATTGGCCAGAATAAAAGTGAATTCCATATAAATAGATTTGAAATTGTTTGCTCAATTGAACACGAAACCTAGTTAAGTCCTGTTTAGATCCGGCAAGCAAACGGATAAACTGGGAAAAAGCAGCTTCGAGTTCAACACCAGCCAGAAAGCTAATTCACTATCAAACCCAACCCTATTCTATACAGAAGATCTAACTTGCAAAAAATAAAAAAGACTATAAAAAATAAAAATGGATGATGAAAAAGTAAGAGTTATGTTGATCGCATTGGGAAGATTAAACATTAAAAAGAACTAGCAGATGATCAGACTAGTAACTCTGACATCAACTTAATTGTAATAATATCCTCTTTCTCTGAAAAAGATATAATAATCTCTCATTTATCTCTAGAAAACGTACGATGTGCATGTTAATCAGTACTCTCACAAACCCTAGCTAGGTACGAAAGTTACCATATTGTCCGACAACAACACAAACCCTCGAATTAATAAATTTTGGTACACGTAGTTCGCTGATAAGAGTAATAATTAACCAACGTTTAAAAGACTTAAATAACACTTTCATCTCAAGACCTAGGAGGTGCAAAAGGCGTACCGGCGGTGAAAAAAGTGTTGAACGGAGCTACCGTGGCAGTGTAAAGCGAAGGGTCAACTGATGCAAGACTAATATTAGTCGCGGTCACGGCGGTTGTAGTGGCGGCTGCAGCTGTTGATGCTAAGAGGTTAAGATGGTGTTGAGAGGTTTCTACGGCTGCGGCGGCAGGGCTTGAGCTGTAGCGGTGATCCTCTGATGGACCTTGGTTGTAGAGAGTGCCTTTGAACAAGTGTCCTCCGATACTCACAGCCGTTTGATATGCGTATTCTTCGTCTTCTTCGTCGATTGAGCTGACTCTCATGCACCGGAAAACCGCCGGTAAACTTATCTCCGGCGGCAAGTGGCTACTCTCAAACCCTAATCTCGTTAAAAAGTACAGAAAATTACTAAAAAATATTCAAACACAACTCATGTTTTTAGTATAAAGTTATGGTTATTGAATCATATAGTCGAATAAAAACCAAATCCTCGCAAAACAAAACCTAAACTTTGTTTATTTTTACAAATTTGTTTTGAACTTTTAGTAATATTTTGTAAGAAGTAATTATTATATTTTTGAAAAACGGCTTTCACTTAAATACTAGCATGGTTACAAAAACCACAGAGATAAGAGCAAGACAAATAGTTTAGGTATTTAAGTATAAGTCTCATGAAATCGGTTAAAGCCTTTTATGTCGTCAGGATTACCAAAGAACAGTGACTGAAAAAATATAATCATCAAAATCAAGCAGCTAAAGAGAAAATAAACTTTTATTCAAAGAAAATCCATCATTCACACTCGATATTAAATTTGACAAAACAATCAAAATAAATCTTCTTATGACCCCCCAAAAGTTTGGATCTTTTAAAATGTTGCTCTAAAGACCGATCAATCAATTTAGGTTAATTAAATTAAAATTCATTATACCTGAAGAGCTAGCATTAACTTCACGGATGAGAGCAAGAGCGGATCCACCACCACCACCACCTTGTCCTACATTTTCCTCGTCCTCTCTAACATCACCACCCCCTGAGCTAGCTTCTCTGCTCCGCTTAACTGGCAAAGCAGCTAACTGGGCCTGTCTCTCACGGCGTTTAGCAGCAGGGACCCACGTACTCTTCACGTGGGTTTGGCAATCAAACCCTCGGCTCTTACAACACGTACGGCACCTCATATGAGGACAATCTTTCTTGGCTTGATTCCCACAGTCTTGGCAATTCATGCTTCCTTGTCTGGTTACCGTAAACCTTCCCGTGGAGGATCTCACCGGCTCATGGTCTGAGACCACGTTGAAGTACAAACTCCGATTACTACTACGGTTATTGTTATGGCTGCTACCACTTGGGACCATACCAAAAGAGTATAAGTTTGTAGGAGGAGCCACGTGGTTTTGTTGTTGTTGTTGTTGAAAATATTGGGGTGGCCAAATCTCAAAACCCTTGTTGTTGTTGTAGATCTCGTCTTTATATAGATGAAGATAATTGTTGCTCCTGTCTTCATTATGATCCTTGTCTTGATGATGATGATGATCTTGTTTGTTGCTATCTCTACCTCCTAGATAGAACAATCCAGCCATTTCTTCCTACTTCCACATCACAAACACACAAAGAGAGTGAGAGAATATTTATGAGACTATGTTAAGGGTTTGTGAAATAAATGATTTTCGGGATTCGAGTTTAACCTTATTTTTCTTTTGTTCCCTAGCTCATTAACTTCTAGACTTGAAGATGTGTTAGGTATTTGAAAGGAGCGGATGAGAGAGTAATGATGGTAAGGAAATTTAAGAAACTGCTGCAAACGCCGCCAAGGTTTATTGCTTCTCTTCAAATCATTTAAGACATTTGATTATTTGATCTCCCTTTCTCTCTCATCAAGAACTCGAGTAATTTACTGCTACTGCTGGTTTTCTCTGTAGAGAGAGAGTGATAGAGAGAGGGAGTTAAGAGAGAGAGAGAGAGTGTGATAGAGAGAGAGAAGGGGGAGTTAAGAGAGAGAGAGAGAGTACTATGAAGATCTTCTTCAATGGGGCACTTTCTCAACAGTTGTCTTCCAGTTTAAATGAATCCCCATCACAATAAATATCACATAAAAATAATAAATATATGTGTATATTAGGGACAAACTAAACTATACCCTAAATATATCTTGTTTTGTTTTCTGAAACTATCACTAGACGCTGTTTTAAAGTAATTTATTCTAGAATCTAGAGTAATGATTCGATTAGATATTGGGATCCTAGTTACTCTTATGTGTGTTTTTTGTGTCCTATAGTGTCTTAAATTATTTCCATGTTTCTACAAATTTTACTTAGAACAAACCAAATCAATAACCAATAGACTAATAAAACAAAAGCAGCTCATATTTTTCGCTACGCCGTTGATTTCTTTCTTCCCAACGGTAGACAGATCGCCACGTGGCTAACGATTCATTTTTTCCCGTATTTGCACATCTTTCCCTTTCTTTTACGAGAATTCGTCCAAAAAAACCACGAACTTTGCACGAATTGCCAAAATAAACATGAACTTTAGAGCTGACCAAAAAACACCACAAACTTTTATTGATTTTCCAATTAATTCACAATCTTTTCATTGGCGTTAAGTAAAACGACGTCGTTTTCAATTGAGACGAAACGATGTCGTTTTACGTGAATTAGAATTAAAAAACATGAAGCCTAATGGGTTCGAACCCAGGTTGCTTGGATCAAACGGAGAAGTCTATTGCCACTGGGCTACGGGCACTTTCAACGTATTAACTAATACATTTAATTTTATTTAGTACCGATTGAACATAAAAAAATTTCAAAAAAACTTAAAAAGAATTTTAAAATTCTAAAAAATTGGAACAATAAAGAAACTTTTTATAAAATTAATATTAAAATTAAAATTAAAAATAAAATTTTAAAATTAAAATTAAAAATAAAATTTTATTTTTCTTTTAAAAAATAAAAAATCATCCAAAATTCTGATTTTTTTAAACAATTGCTAAAAATTGAATAAAATCATCCAAAAATTAATTATACACCCATAAAAATATATTCACATAATGCTCAAAAAATTTCTTAAAACAAAATTCAAAAAAATTTAAAAATTCAAAGAAAATGCAAAAAATAATGGGTGTATAATTAAATTTTGGATGATTTTATTCAATTTTTAGCAATTTTTTTAAAAAAACAGAATTTTGGATGATTTTTTATTTTTTAAAAGAAAATTAAAATTTTATTTTTAATTTTAATTTTAAAATTAATTTTATAAAAAGTTTCTTTATTGTTTCAATTTTTTAGAATTTTAAAATTCTTTTTAAGTTTTTTGGAAATTTTTTTATGTTCAATCGGTACTAAATAAAATTAAATGTATTAGTTAATACGTTGAAAGTGCCCGTAGCCCAGTGGCAATAGACTTCGTCGTTTGATCCAAGCAACCTGGGTTCGAACCCGTGAGGCTTCATGTTTTTAATTCCAATTCACGTAAAACGACGTCGTTTCGTCTCATTTGAAAACGACGTCGTTTTACTTAACGCCAACAGTTAACGTCGTTAAATATTTCTGTTAAATTTTTTGACGGCGTGCTAGATTGGCAAGTCAACGAAAAGATTGTGAATTATTTGAAAAGTCAATGAAAATTTGTGGTGTTTTTTGGTCAGCTCTAAAGTTCATGTTTGTCTTAGCAATTCGTGCAAAGTTCATGCTTTTTTGGCCGAATTCCCTTTCTTTTACCCCTTCTTGTTTCCACGGTCTTTTTTGTGTGGAATTGATGAAGTGATAGCCTAGACTAATCCTTCAAGATCCAGATCAACAGATTTTAATAAAATGTATTTTTCATTCTAGTAATGATCACGATCGATGGGAGTACTTAATATAATAGACAATTTATGAAACTAATTTTTGTTCATCATACTCTCTCATATTTTTGTATATTTAACGTATTAAAATTATGCACATCGAATAATTTATAAACAAAACAACTTTAATTATTTATCTAATATATTTTAACTAATAATAAAATAAAAACTTTAATATCATTAATTATTTAACTTTAATTATTAATAAACTTTTACATGAAATATTAAAAAGGTTAAATAAATTGAAACAATTCATATAAAAGACGTCAAATATAAGAAAACAAACGGAATATATACTATCGGTAAAATACACATATAAATGTGTTATTTCAATGGATGCAAGATAATGGGATTATACTATGATCAACCCTAGCAACTTATTTTTTTTTATTATTAATTTAAAAAAAAATTAAAAACGAACCAATCACGAACCGACACGTGACAGTGAAACCCGCGAACAGTACAAGAGCTAGTGTTTATTTGAGCATTTTAAAAAATGATGTTTATAAGTTGTTTAGATTTTTTGTGAACTTTATACGCTAAGCAACTCTCTAAGCATCTTGTTGCTTTTGGCCTAAAAAAAATTGGATTCCCAAGGTTATCAAAAATAAAATAAATAAATATGTGGTTTCTTTAGATAATAACTCGAGTTTTAGATAATTCCTTACTTTTATAATGTACAAACAATCAGTCGGATACACGAAAGATCAGAGAGCGATTAGACGGTCTTTGACATACTTTAACTGATGTGATGGAATATTTATTCTATTCAAACGCTGCCTCGTGCGTTTTTATTCCAATAATTAACAGATTCAAAATTCTTAATTGAGTCCTCAAAGGTACTATTTGGCTGAAATATTAAAATTCAGATTTATAGATTTCAAATATAACTATCTTCGATCATTTCGGTACGTTACTAACATTATGATTTTCACAGGTTGTTATAAACAATATTTATATAAATGTGCAATTTGTTTAGTGGGTGTGCTTGACAGCAAACCCTATAGTCTAAGTTCTAGGTCACGAGTAATAATTAGCAACTAATGGATGGATAGGATTGACTACGTTCTCCAACCAATGAAATGGTCAGAGGTGTTAAAATATTAAAGACGTCCAATTGATATGATTGTAATTCATCATAGTTAAATCCGTGAGTTTATTGATTCGTATAATTAACCCTGGCCATATCATAATAGTCTATAAACTATTACTATTGGAGAAAAAGTTTAAAATACACCTTTTGATCGGCGTGAGAGTGAGACCAAACAAGCTAATCCACTCCAGGTACTTTGATCACGTGGAACCGCGTGATTAAGCGGCGCAATTAATGTTAACTTAGGGTTATAATGTCATTAATTAATTTTAGTTCCACTAAATTCTAGATTTTGTTATATGTAAAGGTGGATTGTCTTAACCAGACGGACCGACCAAATGGGCCGAACCGGGCCGGACAAGTAAACCTATGGCGACATGGTTTACTAAACCTATTGTTACTTGGTTTTGTATTAACCTAAACCTATTTGGTTTATGTTTACCTTATGTAATCTTAGATAAGATAAGATTTACTTTGTACTTATCTATAAGGTTAATGTCGGTTTATCCCTATGTATATAAAGGGATGTCGACAAACCTCTTTGCATAATAAGATTACACACGAGTTTATACATTCACAAAACACTTAGCATACAACAGATTTTCCTATTAAGCAAATTACCCATATTTTGTGTTGACGTTTTTTTTTTTGAGAAAAGTTTGTGTAGACGTTCCCTGCTTTCTTTTTGTTTGGCTTCCGTTCTCAGAGTTACCGCAAGTTTTTTGTTCTTGTTTCAAATTAGCATGCAATATTTTTTTAAGTTTATATACCATCAAGAATTTTAGGAATGACTTCTCTTGTAAAATAGAACCGTAGGCAATGAGATTGTACTATATGTTGTTCAAAGGGTTAATGATGAAAGTTTCCAATGGTTTTCTTTTTTTCTGAAAGCGAAAGTTCCCAATGGTTTTCTTGACCATAGGGATCAACATTTTAGTTGTATTTAAACACCCTCGTTGATAATAATCTAACCAAAGATTTTCGATATATTATAAAATATAGATATTATAATTGTTGTGTTTGATATCTCAAAATTATGGGCATTGGTACTTTAGACTGAATTTTTTATAATTCTGAAATATTCATAAATAAATACTAATATCTATACATACATATATTAATATTTTGCTTAAGAATTTAAAAGTGAGAAATTCTGGTATAGATGTTTTTAGGCATTTCGTTTCTGTTATTAAATGGCCAATCAATAATTTTCACATTTTTTCTCTTAGTCCGTAGAAAAATAGTTTGGTGACAATTTATGTATTCCCTCTCTTTTATAATAGATAACTAGATTCTAACCCGCGCTAAATCGCGAATAATTTTTCGATGAAAATTTTATATAACGATTTTTTTTTATTTGAAGTAAGGTTCGGTATAAAATATGTAATCCGAAGTCCGAACCGAATCCAAACTAAAAAAACTGATGCGTATATACCCAGTTATAGGTATATATAACTATTTTATATTAGTAAATAAAATATAATTAATTGTTATTCAAATTTAGTGTAATATGAATTGAATTGATTACTTTTTAAGAAACAATAGAATACTTATTTAGTTCCTTAATTTAAGGCTAGTATATATATTTAATAATATTTAAGTTATGTAGAAGTAAAAATAATAGAAAATTTAGGTAATAGACATATCTAGACTATTTGTAAGTAGATAAAAATATGACTATGTTTTAATATAGTATATGTTTTTAAAAAATTGTTATTTTAAATACAAGATATTTTGGTATTTTGTGTGTGTTTTAATTTTACTGAAAATTGGGAAATCAATTATATTTTGCAGTGATTTTTATAATTCGTTGAATAATTTTTAAATTATAAACACATATAAAAATAATATTTATGCATTAAAACAAACATCATTTATTGTAAAATAGAGGGTAGTATTATATTGCGTGCTCTCGGAAAATATTGCTACTGATATACTACTAGTTGTTAAACTGTAAATGATCATAATCACATGATCTTGCTATGGTTTGTCAATAGACACACACATAAAGGCAAGTAGAGAGTGAGGAATGCATGACTTGTTTGGGGAAATTTATAGACGAAGGGAAAACCCAATTATTATGTTTCTGTCTTTCTTTCTCGAGCCTTGTGCTTACCTTTGGCTTCATCTCTCTGCCTCTCGTTCATGAAAGTTAAAACTTGAAGTCGATCATTATCCTTGCTAGTCTATACAAGGGTTTTGTTTGGGTTAGTTGGCTAGCATTAATGACGAAAACATGTTACTGTGATATTATTAGTTTTTTTTTTGCAACAATAAAAGAATTTCTTAACGTAGGATGTGTCCAAGCTGGTAACTCTATTTTTAGTGGCTATGATGTTAAAATAGGAGGATAAAGGAAATTGGTTTAGTGATAAATATTAATTTTAGAGAAATACCCTAAGATAACCCCAAAAAAGTTTTTGTCACAAAAATAACCCTCAAGAACAAAAAAGACAAATCTAACTTTTTTATTTTCAAAAAATTAATTTTTATTTTATTTTTTTCAATTTTAAACCTCACCTCCAAAACCCCACCCCATGACTCTAAACCCTAAGTCTAGATTAGTTAACTTAAGGGTTAACAAAATGACTAACATATATTTATACCCCTTGGGTTAACTAATCTACACTTAGGGTTTATAGTTATGAGGTGGGGTTTCGGGGGTGAGGTTTAAAATTGAAAAAAAAAAAAAAAAATTAATTTTTTGAAAATAAAAAAAAGGATAGATTTGTCATTTTTGTTCTTGAGAGTTATTTTTATGACAAAAACTTCAAAAATGGTTATTTAGGAAATTTGCCCTTAATTTTATATAAAATGATATTTTTCTTCAGCGGTATATAAATGCTATTTACACTGCAAATGGTAGTTCATAATGGTAAGAATGGTGGAATCATTATTCGTTTTGTAATTTTTATTAGTTACATTATTTTAACATTTTAATAAATATCAACAATTTTATTTCCATCATTTAAGTAAAACAATCAAATTTAATCACAATCTAATATTTTCTAATTAGATTACACACACATATATTAATAAATATACAATTTATTCAATCAAAATATTTTTTTACATCATATGCATCTTCTTCTAACATGTATCCAAACAATGAAGGAATCAAAGAATATAATTATATCTAGCTTGCTTGAATGAAAGGAAAGAAAAGATTATGGTTGTGTAGCTCTTGTACCAAACTTATATAAGCCTTCCCCATGTTTCAACTCAACTCACTCATCAGTAGTTTTATGAGTTGTTCTGCCGTAGGGTGTGTTTCTCCGTGTCTTATTTTATTTCCCTTCTTCCAAATATTGTTAGCCATATATTGTTTGAAAACATATTTTAGTATGAATATATAAAGTGGTTTGGTCTTGTCTTCCATATTGTTAAAATATATGGACTTCCAATATAAAATCAATTGTTTGTAAGTGATATTACTCCATCTCTCTTATATTACTTAGATCATTTTTAATTTTTTGATGTGTGAGACTTTGTCACTAATAGATATGAACAAAAATGAGGTTGTCCGGTCACTGGTGTATGTCTCTTTCGATACCCCTCAGTCAAAAGGTTCCCACACCTTAGTAGAAAAACTGACATGTGAAGAAGAAATGATTTCATGTATTCATTAGGGGTTGACACAAGATACATGACACACTTGCATCATATCTCCTATTGATATAGGTGATTGTACATTGTATTATGTACCAAGTGCGGGATAACATGAGTAAACCAAACCCATGAGTAAGCCATGAGTAAACCAAACCCATCTAGTCTAATTACATACCGGCATCTCATCTCGCAAAAACATCCAAAATGGCTTTCGACGAGAATTGCTTCTTGTATTTGTCCCCTTTTGTACAGCTACAAGGAAATATCCTCCTCAGGAACTACATTTAGCTATCTATATGCTAAATATATAATTCTTCAATATGAATGTACACATCCAGATTCTCGATTATCATTGAGAAATGAGAGGGTTTGTACTCACCAAAAAGCTTTGCCTACATTGAAGTTTTTCTAGCTAAAAATATAAAATGAATGGAATTAGTTTTTCTATGTATATTAGTCCAAATTGTAGCTTGGTATTTAATGGATACACTTTTTCTTATCGGCCACTACATAACATTTACAGCGACGACAGTCGATATTTAGAATTCAGTTTAGGATTCAAGTATAACATCTTAATAATATTGCGAATGAAATCAGTCCCATGGAGCCATATTGACAGAAAATATACCTTCTCTAATCTCATTATAATTATTACAACAGCGAGAAGGAGAGATACATGATAAAAGTTCAACCCGTATGATATACCAACAAGAAAATAAAATAAATGTTGATTTTGTTTGAATTAGCATAAGACTGATCAAACCTCCGTGACCATCAGTTTTTTTAGCTTAAAGCTAAGTGATAATTTATGTTCTTTCCGCCACGAATGGCTTTTTGTCTTGTTGAATAAAGGAAGGAAGTGACTCAAAGCTTCTTGCTAAAGCTAAGATATGGAAACTTTATTCGTATGTATTATGTAAATATGCGTTAAAACTTTTAAAATTCCATCCTCATTGTATATATATTATATGAAGATAATGTTAAAATATCATATTTTACTGCAAACGGAGAGATACTTCAGCTTTCTTTTATACAAACACGGTTAGCTAAACTAAACATGTTGCTCATGTTTTTGATGCTATCAAAGCCATATTTTAAATAAAAAAAATTATATTAAGTGTTTATAATTTTAATCAATATCAAAGTCATATTTTGAATCCAATACTAAATGTTGGGGGAGGAAGACTCCCTCTAAGAATCATTGGCTATATAATCAAAGACAAGAATTAAGCAAAGGAAATAGGCAAATACCACATATTCCATATATACAAATCAAGAAAATGTAATTTCTCAACTAGCTTATACTATTACACAAGAGGTACAATAAAAATAGAAGCCAAGGGAACATAATGTTGAAACATAAACTTGATTTGGGTTAATCATTGGGCTAATAATCTAATAATCATGTTAGCCCAAATTTGACCTAAGTTCTAGAATTTATCTAGAATAATCTTCCACCTCTTTAAGATAAAAAAATCTAGATATTTTCATAGAATTATCTAGATAATTAGAATAAAAATATCAAGATATTTTAGTAGAATTATCTAGATTTAAGAATAAAATATGTAAGATATTTTGTATTTTGGAGGCTATAAATACCTCCACTCTCTTCTCATTTTGTATCATCCAAGTTTTCAAGAATCATCCAAGAAATAAAAAAAGTTTCCTCTTCATAAAATCTCTTCTCTTCAAACACTTAAACACTTTCTCCATTTCTAATAAGTTTCTCATTCCAACAAAGTGGTATCAGAGCTACACGATCATTTTGAAGATGGCAAGTAGTGGTGTTTCCTTCCAAGTTCCAATGCTCACAAAGAGCAACTATGACAATTGGAGTTTAAGGATGATGGCTATCTTAGGAGCACATGATGTATGGGAGATAGTTGAGAAAGGCTTCATTGAACCAGAGAATGATGGTGGTTTATCTCAAGCTCAAAGAGATGGTTTGAGAGATTCAAGAAAGAGAGACAAGAAGGCTCTCTGTCTAATCTATCAAGGTTTAGATGAAGATATATTTGAGAAGGTTGCTGGAGTAAAGACGTCTAAAGAAGCATGGGAGAAGCTTCAGACCTCTTACAAGGGAGCAGAACAAGTTAAGAAGGTACGTCTACAAACTTTACGAGGAGAATTTGAGTCATTACAGATGAAGGAAGGTGAACTCATCTCAGATTACTTCTCAAGAGTCTTGACGGTTACTAATAACCTAAAAAGAAATGGTGAGAAGTTAGATGAGGTGAGAATAATGGAGAAAGTTCTTAGATCGCTGGATTCAAAGTTTGAGCATATTGTTACCGTAATTGAAGAGACAAAAGACTTGGAGACAATGACGATGGAGCAACTTCTTGGATCACTACAAGCTTATGAAGAAAAGAGGAAGAAGAAAGAGGATATTGTTGAGCAAGTTCTCAAGATGAGAATTGATCGCAAAGAAGAAAATAGTCGAAATAATCCAAGACGTGGTGGCGGTCATTTCAGAGGACGAGGTCGTGGTGTAAATGGACGAGGTTGGAGACCATATGAAGACAACTTTAACCAAAGAGGAGAGAGCTCATCAAGAGGTCGTGGAAGAGGAAATGCAAAATCAAGGTACGATAAGTCAAACGTCAAATGCTATAGCTGCGGAAAGTTTGGACATTATGCTTCTGAATGCAAAACTCCAAACAACAATAGAGTTGAAGAGAAGTCCAACTATGTTGAAGAAAGGAGTAAAGAAGAAGATATGCTATTGATGGCTTACAAGAAGGATGAGCCAAATGAAGTTAGCAGATGGTACCTTGATAGTGGTGCTAGCAATCACATGTGTGGGAATAAAAGCATGTTTGTGGAGCTTGATGAATCGGTGAAAACCAATGTGGCTTTGGGAGATGAATCGAAGATGGAGGTGAAAGGTAAAGGTAATATTCTCATCCGCTTAAAGAATGGAGATCATCAATTCATTTCCAGTGTTTATTACATCCCAAGCATGAAGACCAACATCTTGAGCCTAGGACAACTCTTGGAGAAAGGTTATGATATTCGACTAAAGGATAATAACCTTACTTTAAGAGATAATGCAAATAATCTCATCACAAAAGTACCAATGTCAAGAAATAAAATGTTTATCCTAAACATTCAAAATGACATTGCACGATGTCTCAAGATGTGCTACAAGGAGGAGTCATGGCTTTGGCATCTTCGGTTTGGGCATCTCAACTTTGGAGGGTTAGAGCTACTTTCTAAGAAAGAAATGGTGAGAGGATTACCTTGTATCAACCATCCAAACCAAGTGTGTGAAGGGTGTTTACTTGGAAAGCAATTCAAAATGAGTTTTCCAAAGGAGTCGGAGACAAGAGCAAGAAAGCCATTAGAGCTCATACATACAGATGTATGTGGCCCAATCAAACCAAGCTCACTTGGTAAGAGTAACTACTTCCTTCTCTTTATTGATGATTTTTCAAGAAAAACATGGGTTTACTTTTTGAAAGAAAAATCAGAAGTGTTTGAAAATTTCAAAAAGTTTAAAACCCAAGTTGAGAAGGAAAGTGGTCTTGTGATTAAGACCATGAGATCCGATCGGGGAGGAGAATTTATGTCCAAGGAATTTTTGAAGTATTGTGAAGATAATGGTATTCGAAGACAATTGACGGTGCAAGAACCCCTCAACAAAATGGAGTAGCGGAAAGAAAGAATAGGACTATTCTTGAGATGGCAAGAAGCATGCTCAAGAGTAAGAATCTACCAAAGGAGTTATGGGCAGAAGCAGTCGCGTGTGCGGTGTACATATCAAACCGATCTCCAACGAAGAGCGTTTCTGGAAAGACACCACAAGAAGCTTGGAGTGGAAGGAAGCCCGGTGTCTCACACCTAAGAGTCTTTGGAAGCCTTGCTCACGCTCACGTTCCAGACGAGAAGCGGAGCAAACTAGACGACAAAAGTGAGAAGTACATTTTCATTGGGTATGATGCTAACTCCAAAGGCTACAAACTCTACAATCCTGAAACAAAGAAGACAATTATAAGTCGGAATGTCATCTTTGACGAAGAAGGAGAATGGGATTGGAGATCAAATAATGAAGACTACAACTTCTTTCCATCCTTTGAAGAAGAGAACTTGGAGCAAACAAGAGAAGAAACAGCTACACCACCAACTTCACCAACACCAAGTTCTCAAGGAGATGAAAGCTCAAGTGAAAGGACTCCACGTTTTAGAAGTCTACAAGACATTTATGAGGTAACCGAAAATCAAGACAATCTCACTTTATTTTGTCTTTTTGCGGATTGCGAGCCTATGAACTTTGAAGAAGCTCAAGAAAAGAAGTCATGGAAAAGTGCAATGGATGAAGAAATCAAGTCAATCCAAAAGAATGATACATGGGAATTGACTTCACTTCCTAATGGGCATAAGGAAATAGGTGTGAAGTGGGTGTACAAGGCAAAGAAGAACTCTAAAGGAGAAGTTGAAAGATACAAGGCGAGACTGGTGGCAAAAGGTTATAGTCAAAGAGCCGGAATCGACTATGATGAGGTATTTGCTCCAGTTGCTCGTTTAGAGACAGTTAGACTAATCATTTCATTGGCAGCCCAAATGAGATGGAAGATACATCAAATGGATGTCAAATCTGCCTTCTTAAATGGAGACCTTGAGGAAGAAGTCTACATTGAGCAACCACAAGGCTACATAGTCAAAGGTGAAGAAGACAAAGTCTTGAGGCTGAAGAAGGCACTTTATGGATTAAAGCAAGCACCAAGAGCATGGAACACTCGGATTGATAAGTACTTCAAGGAGAAAAACTTCATCAAGTGTCCATATGAGCATGCACTTTATATCAAAACCAAAAACAATGATATATTGATTGCATGCTTGTATGTGGATGACTTGATATTCACTGGCAACAATCCGATTATGTTTGAAGATTTCAAGATGGAGATGACAAAGGAGTTCGAGATGACTGATATTGGATTAATGTCATACTACCTTGGCATTGAAGTAAAGCAAGAAGAAAATGGAATCTTCATCACTCAAGAAGGATATGCTAAAGAAGTGCTTAAGAAGTTCAAGATGGAAGACTCAAATCCAGTTTGCACACCAATGGAATGTGGAGTCAAGTTGTCAAAGGAAGAAGAAGGAGAGAGTGTTGATCCAACACTCTTTAAGAGTTTAGTTGGAAGTCTACGTTATCTAACTTGCACAAGGCCCGACATCCTACACGCGGTTGGAGTTGTGAGTCGATATATGGAGCATCCAACAACAACTCATTTCAAGGCAGCTAAGAGGATCTTACGCTATATCAAAGGTACAATCAACTTTGGCTTGTATTACTCTATATCTGACGATTACAAACTTTTTGGATATAGCGATAGTGACTGGGGTGGAGACGTTGATGACCGAAAAAGCACAAGTGGCTTCGTGTTTTTCATTGGAGAAACCGCCTTCACATGGATGTCAAAGAAGCAATCAATTGTTACCCTTTCTACTTGTGAAGCGGAGTATGTAGCGGCTACTTCATGTGTTTGCCATGCTATTTGGTTAAGAAACTTGCTAAAGGAGTTGAACCTACCACAAGAGGAGCCAACGAAGATCTTTGTTGATAACAAGTCGGCAATAGCATTGGCGAAGAATCCAGTCTTCCATGATCGGAGTAAGCACATTGATACTCGTTATCACTACATTCGAGAATGTGTTGCCAAGATGGATGTGCAATTGGAGTATATGAAGACAAATGATCAAGTAGCTGATATCTTCACCAAGCCACTCAAGCGTGAAGACTTTATCAAGATGAGAAGTTTACTCGGAGTAACCAAATCAAGTTTAAGGGAGGGTGTTGAAAAATAAACTTGATTTGGGTTAATCATTGGGCTAATAATCTAATAATCATGTTAGCCCAAATTTGACCCAAATTCTAGAATTTATCTAGAAAAATCTCCCACCTCCGTAAGATAAAAATCTAGATATTTTCATAAGAATTATCTAGATAATTAGAATAAAAATATCAAGATATTTTAGTAGAATTATCTAGATTTAAGAATAAAATATGTAAGATATTTTGTATTTTGGAGGCTATAAATACCTCCACTCCCTTCACATTTTGTATCATCCAAGTTTTCAAGAACATCCAAGTAATAAAGAAGTTTCCTCTTCATAAAATCTTTCTCTTCAAACACTTAAACACTTTCTTCATTTCTAATAAGTTTTTCATTCCAACACACCCGGCGGAGAAGTTTCAACATCTAAAACAATTTTTATACTCAATATATCAAAGAGGAGAAATTGTAAACCCAAATCGAGAGGAAATCAAGCAAGCAAACTAGAAGAAAGTAAAGCAGCGACTAACAAAAAAAAAGAACACACGGTCCAGAACGAAATAAATGACCTCGACCGTGGCCGCCTCGCTATGGCCACCACGCCTGAACAAAAATGATGACGAATGTGCAAAGCAAAATAGAACTACAGATTACCCCATGATGCTCTCCCACCACTGGGATGCCCAATTAACATGGTAATAGGCGGACTATTAAGTTGCAACGACTTGAGAAGACTAAAATGTAATAACAATGAATTGTAATCGCAATTACAAATCGAATTAAAATTAACAAATAAAATGCCCATTCCTACCGCCGTATATATATATATATATATCTTTATATGGGTTTTAAGTTTTAACCTGGTTCCGCTATTTGGAATTTATATAGTGCATTATGAGATGACTCTACGATAAAAACAACATATGTTACATCGAAGTGATAAAGTTTTACTTATAAACCACCCTAGTTGAAAACCGAGCATGATTTTTCTTATTTACGTTAATTAGTATATGTGTGTGTATCGCACTTCCATAATGATATGATATGCTTAGATACATAGTCAACTTCACAATGATATCAAAAAAATATCAAAACATTTTCATCCACTCACAAAAGAATATGTTTGGTAATTAACTCACTAGTAATCATTGAGCACGTTTGTTATGTTTATAGTAATAGTTTTTACTATATTAGTCTTACCCGCCTTTTCCTTAGAGCATGTTTATTGCAGTTGCTTAGTTGAGGTTCTTAGGTAAATAAAATTAAAAAAAAAAAGAAATCAGCCATTAAGTTAAGCGCCGGATCTTAATTAAGCTTCAGAAGAAGCGGTTATTCCTAGCCAGGTGTTGAGGATGTATTGGCTCTGTCTTATTTCAGAAAAAGAAAAGTACGAAAGAAACAAATATCTTTCTTCTCCATTCTTCTCTCCTCTCCCTTAACTTAAGAATCTAGCAATGAAGGACTAATTTTAGGTGTTTCTTAACATGATCTCTTAACTTAATTTTAGTACTAAAATATAACCTAAGAACCCACTTAGGGGTTATTGCAATAAACATGCTCTTATTCCATTTTACTCTATTCTATTATGCACCATGAATAATGAATATTATGCGACGGAAGGTTGCTTTTTTCTTCTTTATAATTAGGTTTGTCTGGAATCGAACTTATTAATTAATTTATTACTTTTAAGTTTTGCAGTTTCTTTGCTCAGTAATCATGTATATTTCGGATTCTAATGGCTTTGGCTGGTTGAACAAAATATAGTTTAATTCCAGCAAAATTTAATTTTACTATTTTTTCAGCAATTTAAAAAATGAAAGGAACTATTTTATTGATTATATATATTTTTTTTTGCTGGAAACCGAAGAAGGATTTTACAGGAAGTAAAACTTCTATAAAACAAAACTCAAGGAAATGAAACAATGAAAAATGTACTCATCTAACTTTTTTCCTTCTCATTCCATTTGGTACTCAATTTCACCAGTAGAGTCCATATTTCGAAATCGGTGAATCATTTAACATTAATAAAGGGGAAAAATCTTTGGCACCGAAGGAGTGAAAATAGAATACTTAAAAGTTCCAAAAATCGAATAAGATCATAGCAACGGAACAAAAAGCTTTATTTAGTGATCTGAATAAAGGATGATTACCGCATCTGTGAAATATTTTTTTAATATGTGCGTCAACAAATATAATACAAAAAGAAAATAAGAATATAGTTGCATTAAAAATATATTAAGGATGAGCCTAATATACAGTATAATAATTTTTATTAGTATTGTATTACTCAAGTTCATATTTGTATATTCGCTTGAATTAATCTTCTGATGACATGCCACTATTAATTCCGTTTAGAAACACCTACCCAATATGAAAAAAAAAACATATATAAAACCTGATACAAGAAAAACAGTCATACCGTAAAATCTCCAGAAATATCATTATGCACTTAAGCACGGATGGAGTCTAAGTCTACTATACTTTCCAGATCCACATGTTGGATTGGTTGTCTTTAAAGAGCTATTAGTATAAACCAAATTGCAAGGAAAACAAGGTTCGATGAGATAAGGCTGATGCTTGTCGGGAAGAACATTCAAATATTATACGACAACTTTATTTTATTTTATTTTCTAGTCCGCATTGGACCAGACGTCTGTGGTCGGATGATTAATGCGTTCCATGGATCTCTAGAAACTCGAGTTCAAATCTGCACCATATCAAATTTTCACACACGCGTGACCATCAAAACTTTTATATTTTCTCTCTAAAGAATAGTTTATCATTTTTTTTTCTAACCCGCATTGATATATTATAACATAATTTAATCTATTACATTGAATAATCTTAAAAGTGATATGATAATAACTTGAGAATAACATATATGTCTTCACATGTTATCGAGTGTTTTCACCATTTTTTTAATTCTTTTTAAGTTATAAACATATCGCTTCAAGATTTTTCTTAATCTCTGATCACATATTATTTGGGTGGTATAGGGACATATCTAGCGTAGCGATGTATAATGATTCTTATATTAGTAGCATGTCTTCATTTGGATATAGACTTGTAGGTCTTATATTAGCAGCATGTTTCATTTATATTATTGCAATTATTATTTTTTAGTTGGGGATTATAATACAAAACTGAAAGTTTTTAGAGAAATTTGAAGATTTATACTTGGAGTAATGCACTTTCCAGTTTTTATTTCAAAGATAAACCACCCCCAAAATAAAGGTTCGACATGCTTTTAATTAGGGTTATATTTTCTCATTTTCTTTCTCTTTATTATATTATGAACAGTCTGTTTTGTGGCATGGGTAATTCTTTATCTATGACTGTAGTAAACATACCATTATATATGTACATATTAAGGGATTTCAAATTTTCAGCTAATTAAATTATTGGTTAGGAGGGGTGCATAAAATCAAATGAGAAGAGACAAACGTTATTCTGAAAGATCTTATGTTTGTGACTTCTTCTCATCTTGTCTTTCGTATGCATACTTATACAAACATCATATCATGCACTTTTTCATATACAAATAACACAAACGAAGGTTCGAGCACCATTTTCTTTCTTTTTTTTTGTTCAAGTTTGATTAATAGACAATAGCCCTTAGAAACTAAACGTATGTCCGTCTCTCCAAGATATGGGACTAAGTAATCGATCACCCGCTGTGGAAGAGATATAACCATCCCGTATTCAAGACAACTCGAATTAGCATAGAGGGTAAATACTTTCCAGTACAGTTACGTCTACATACTACTAGTCTAAGCTACAAAAAGCACATTCCCCACAATCATATCAACCGGAAAGTTGTCGGAAATGGTTCTTATGATAGGTTTCTGACAAAACATGTTCATCGGGCCTATTTTATTGAAAGATCTATCAAAAATTTTGAGAGGTTTCAACAAATTCCTGATGACCATTTTAGCGATAAATTTCCTACGAAAAAATTTGTCCGAAAGACCTCGTTGGAAATTTTTCGAAAAAAATATCCCGATGACCAGTTGTTGTTGGTTATCTAAAGATGAACCTGAGAAAGTGGAAATGTTCTAAAACCCGATTTTGACACTGAATCAGACTACTTCCTAAATCACCAGTTGTCTGGTCGATCGTAGGCGAAATGTGGATAGATAGCTGGATTAATTTTGTTATATAAATAAATATCAACTATTTATTTTTTAAAAAGACAATGTAAAATATTTTAATTTCATTTTCATTTAACAAGGAAAGAATAATTAAACTATTGAAATCTTTTTTGTAACAAGTTAGGAGTTGGAACATATGATAAGAAAATATAACAAGATAACTATTAATAAATATTTAATTATCTACTTTGAATAATAAAATTACATTTGATGAAAAAAGACTAATAAAATTAATTTGTGAATCCAAAGTAAATCAAAAGAAAATACAAAAAATTGTAATATACTAGCTATACAAAAAGTTAAATCAAATCACGCTCTCTTTATCCTCATTCAATTCATTTTCTGGATAGCATAGTGAAATCTTTGTTAAATCTTGAGACAATTCAAATAATTTCGTTTCTATTTTACAATTAAAAGAAAAATAAAAAATCAATTTAAATTTCAAAAGGTACATCACTATTTTCTGGGTTATTTCTCCACCATATTTTAAAATTTAAGAAAAAAATTCTATAACACAAATTTTTCTAAAACAATAAGAAAACTAAAAAAGTCACATATAGTTTTAAACAGTAGCCGAGTCATGTATTTACTTGGTTTTAATGGATTATTAGAAAATGGATTTTTTTTTAAAACTCAAATTAGGTTACATATCAAGTCACTAGGTTTGCCAGTTCAACCATAGATCCATATCGGATGTAAACATTGGTCGTGGGTAATATTCCAAGTGGAAATGGTCGTCAAAAATATTATTGACGATCTAAGGTTCGTTGGGAACATCCCGACGAATTCTTGAAAAAAAATATGAAGGCTTAATGAGTTTTTGTTGAATTTTTTATGGATATTATAAAAGTTCATTGTATTTAATTCATTATTAATTAAAAAATTATGAATAAAATTTAATAAAACTAATATTTAGTTGATTTCATCAAAAAATATATAAATGTTTGGACAAAAAACATAAAACTAAAAAAAAAAATCTTCTTTATGCATCGGTTCAATTTTTTTCCCACAAGTTTACATATGTTTTCCTTGTTCTGAGAAGTGATTGCTGAAATAAATAAATATTTTGTTGGTAGTTTCTCGACAGACCGTGTCTTCCGTCAAGAAGTTATGAACTTAACATATAACATATATTTTCGTAACGAGTTTGTCAAAAATTCGTGACGGATTACCAAAAAGTTCTAAAAAAACATTTTCATCAATTTACATTGGAATTTCATCGGAAATGATCCTCTTTTTTCCAGTACTACCCCATGTTTGGATATCAAATGATCATATTTTACGAAAAATTAAGATGCACAACCATTTGAACCAATATAAAATGGATGTATTTGGCACCCTCTTTTGGGATTTCTATTAATAAAACAAAAATAAGCATGGTCATTCCTTAAAATGCCTGGTTTTAACTTTTATCCCATCTCGCATACTCTTTATGCCTTTTACACACATTTTTACCCTGATTTTACCTAATTTGTAGGGTTTGTTCATCTAAACAGTGTTTCCATCAAACCTTGTCTACAGATCTTATCGTGTTTTGGTCTATCCATTATCCATTAAGAGAAGTAATTAGCTGGTTAAGTGAGCCGCATGCTCATTTTGGTTTGATCACTGTTCTCGTTACTCTTTGATGACGCCTCTTTGGTTAACAAGCTGCTTCAGATGTCTCTAGAGGAAGACAAAGAGACGTTCGTCTTGCCGTATCGACCAAAGTTTTACTCGACATAAAGAAAATCACTCACCTTGGTTGGTCATCTTCTGAACCCTCAATGTCAAAAGATATCAAATCTAATCCTTGATATGCCACGGAAAAGGCAGCTGTATGATAGGGTTAAAGGTATATCCCTTTCCAAGGATTGATTTCAGTTCATTTTCTAGCATGAACACGATCTCTTGGATGTCATAAACCGTGGTGTTCATACCTTCAACATGTGGTTAATTGTGGTAGAACAATGGGTTCAAAAACCTTCAATGTATTAGTATCTCCTGGTGTGCGTTTAAATGAGAAATATTCTCGTGAACCACTACACTACTAAATCAATTATGGCCCTAGGTAAGTTTGCAGGGCAAGTAGTTGAAGTGGCTGTCAATCGTAAAAGGTTCAAACGAAGGATTATGTTAGAGTAAAAGTGAAGTCTGACATCTCTAAGCCTCTAAGATGGTCCAAAAAGTCGATTTTCCAAGTGGTGAAGTAGTGAATATCCTTTACGGTTACGAGATGATCCAAACGAGGTGCTACCCATGTAAAAGGCATACTCATGAGAACTCTCAGTGTTGTTTGGGTAAGATAAGCAAGGATTTTTATCTTCGGTTTCAAGAGGAACATAAGTTTACCTATTCCGAATGCTTCAGATCCTTTGTGTGAGGTTGATAATGATAATCAAATTGGTATTACCCCACTGACAGGGACACCGAAGGTAGCTAAAGAAGTTTTGGAAGGGAAGTGTCACTACCTGTTGGCAATTGATTGACCAGAAAACCTAAATATGGAGGAAATAATTAGGAAATTTCTATCTGATTTGGGGAATAATCCCCTTGGTTAGAAAACCATACATAGATAGCTAACATGTTGGATAAAGAGAAATCTGCAGTATTCGACTTCATTTCTCAACATAAGTTAATGTCTGGAGCTATATCTGCTTGCAAAGAATGCTACAATATAATCAAGCAAAGAAGTTACATTTCAGGAAGATCTCATGGCTGCTTCTAGTTTTGTTCAATTGGGCCTTTTACAATATGGTTCAATGGATTTTAGCATTGGTATTTATGAGAATATTTCTTCCGGACCACCTTTTAGAAAACCAAGACTAGGAACCTAGAACTTTCAAAAGAAAAGCAAATGAGAATGCAGTGGCAAAAGATTAGGCTACAACAGAGAAGAAGATAAGTGAAGGTGTTATCTCTGATCCGAAAAGGAAAGCGCATGAGGATGTCGAGTCATCTCAAAGCTCTGCAAAGTTTAAGAAACCACTGGTGGTCCCAAATAGGGACCTTCCAATATTTAATGCTGCTTTTGAGCTGGGATTTCCAGGGTTTGGGCCGTGCACAAGACCTGGTGATTCTGAGGTTACAAGAATTGAGTCAAGAACACTTCCATTTTTTTTTTGATGGAAACTAAAAAAATAGGAACATTATGATCGATCTTCATATTAGGCTTGGCTACGACATGATCATGACTGTTAATCCTATTGGGTACATAGGCGGTTTAGCTTTGCTATGTAAGAATTCTGTTAATATTTCATTCAAGTATGTAGACAACAATCTTTGATATTGGTGTACAATTTGGCAAATACTCCTTTTTATTTCTTGTGTTTATGGGGAACCTGTGAGGAAAAATAAACTAAGACACTGGGAAAGGATGTCACGAGTTCGAGCACATAGGAAAGATCCTTGGTGTATAATGAGAGATTTCAATGATATCAGAAACAATGGTGAGAAAGTAGAGAAGAAGTGAAGGATCTTTTATCCAATTTAATGATATGTTTGAAATTAGTGAAATGAGCGAACTACAATCCTCAAGTAATGGATTCACTTGGGGGGGGGGAGGGTTATAAGATCGATGTGGATTCAATCCAAATGTGCTTTTGGTAACAAGAAATGTTTTAACATGTTTCCATTATCAAATTAGATTTTCTTAGACAAGAGGGGTTCAAATCACAGACTTGTTCTCACAGAGCTTATTTCTGTAACATCTCCATTTGTAGTATATGTTTAAAGGCGTAAAATAATTGATTGCTAACTATCGAGAAGTGATTCGCCATATCATGCGAGTGAGACCAAAGCACGTGGAAAGATCATGTGGTGATTACATGGTAAGTAAATAAATCTTTAGAGCCTCAAAAAATTAAACGCACCGCCCATCACACGGAATGTGGCCAATGTGCCGAGTAAGAAAGTGGGAGGCCCTTTAGCCGTGAGGGGTCGAGGCATTATAATTTCATCCTCAGATGCTTCCAGCAAATGTTTGAGGTTTGATGGTAGGTTTGTAGGTAACCCTAGAGTTAAGGAAGAAGTGATGAATTCCTGGTTAACCAGTCATTCTTATTTTAGAGTATTTGTTTTAGATAATTGAAAAGATGTAGGAGAGTGTTAAGTAGATGGAAAAGATAGAAAACTTGAATTCCGTAGACCATGATCATGGAGATAACTTTGTAGAGTGTGTTTAGACATGATATTGGCTGAAACTCAGTGATCAGAGAAGACCCTAGAAACTTTGGCACTAATGCAAGAGTGGTCGCATTTGTGCTAGACGGGAGAAACGACGATGTGAAGAACTATAAAAGTGAAAAAGATACTTCTGAACCAAAAAATTTCCCAAACATCCTTATAGAATCCAGAAGTTAAGCCATCGGTCCCGGGGCTTTATTTGGATTAAGCTGAAATAGGACCGTTTTAATATCCAAACATTCCTACACTTTTTCCACCATGGAACACTGCTGAGGGGAGCAAGAAAACCCAAGTAATTCATTAAACCAATCAGTAGACGAAGGAAGTAATGGTATTTTGAAGTTGATCAATCTTTGAAGTCATTTGGAATGCACACAATCGTCGATCTTGACAGAGGGTTATTATGAATCTCCAACCGCTTTCCTTTTTCCCCACATGTGGTTGAGAACGTTTTGAATATGCTTAAAAGGTGGTGGTCATCCATTAAAATAGCATACAACGAAGTTTTTATGAATAAGAGCACTTTCCTGAAAAGCACCATCTAGAATGAGAGCATGAGGTCTTCGAGACTCTGAAATAGTAACAGGAGCCATTCTAGACAGAAATCTATTTACGTAACACTGTTTTTTTTCCGCTATGGTTGGAGTCGATGGGTTAACATTCAAATTACCAGCAGGAGCACAAGATCCTTGCAATATTAGAATCTTTAGAGGTTGAGTAAGACTGGAAATTTTGTGCACAAAAAAACAAAAACTCACAGTCTTGAAAATCCTTTTTCTGTTTGGCACACTTAATGATGAAAAATAACTGGAAGCGCCCAAGTGGTGGTTTTCCATTGAAACCACGGTCTACTGCCGCTGATTCAAGCTCTCACCGCCCGTTGTCAAGATCCTTGCAAAATGTTTTCTCGACTATTGGAATGTTAACACAAATTTTGGTATGTTTTATTATTACATCTTATGTTGAGTTTTTGACTTAACGAAATCTGAATAAAACTTTACAGTATGACAAATCGACATCATACAAAATAGTATTTGATACAGTCATCTAACATTATCTAATAAAACAGAAACATAAGATTTTACCCTCCAAAAATGAATAGAAACATAAGAACATTGACTTTTCTATATAGCATTGTTAGAGCAGCCGCAACGCGGGCTGTTAATGCAATCCTTAAGGTAAGTCCTTAGCCCATTATCATTTTAATAATAATATAAGTCTTGATTTGCTTAAGAAAGAGTCCCTAGTTATGGGCTTTAAGGATCAAATCCTTAGTGAGCTGGCATCGTTTTTGGACCATACCGCGTGAGAAAAAAAAATACGATCATTCGAAACACGAAATAGAAAAAAAACACCAAAAGGCGAGACGAAAGGTGATTCGGAGATCGTGGGTGGTGAAGGTAAATCGGAGACTTTCGATTCATATTTTTTGCATCTAGACTTGATGCATGGTTATTTCTTCTGTTTTTACCATTCGATTGTGTTGTTTGAATGGATTTAGGGTTTCTAACCGATTGGGGATTTTGAATCTAATTAGGGTTTTCGTCTGCGCTTGTTATTTTCGTCCATTAAATGTGTTTCTTTGTTGTTATTGTGTGGATTTGATATGTTAAAACTCGATGGAACGATTTCACTTATAAGTTTTCTTCTTTGCAGGTTCTGAAATGGATCCTCAGGAACATCGAGATATGAAAGCACACAAAGCATACTACAACATGCTTCAGTTCGTGGCAGATGCGCAACAGGGGATTCCAAAACTCTGCCCATGTGGGTCAATCACGAAAGAAATTGTAGACAAAGACGATACATACGACTACCTCCCTGGGAAAAGATACTTCATATGCAAAGACTACGAGGTTTGTAGTGTCGTTTATCATATTAAAATTGTTGTTCTTCCATATAGATTTTCTAGTTTGACAAAAAAAATTATGTTTTGGCAGAATGACGGGTTGCATTTCAGGCAACCATGGGTTATGGGGGTGCAACAAGAGATTGAGAGGCTCAGTTTATGGGTTCACGACCATGAAAACCTTCTCAGAGAATTCCATGAACTTAAGGTGAGTTTATATGTATAAGTTTAATAACATTGATAGTTGTTTGTTATTTCTGTCCAAAACATTGATAGGTCTGTTTGGTGTATGTTCAGGCGCAGGTGAGGATGCTGGCTAAGCGTGTGTCTGAACTTGAGAGAGTTCACTGAGGTTAGTTTATAAAATCTTACTTTGTTTCTTTGTAATTAGGGTGGTTTAGTGTAGAAGCAGGCGTCTTCTGTTCATAGTTAGAACTCTTAAGTTAGTAGTTCAAACTTAACAACATTAGTTTGAAATTATAGGTTATAAATGAAAAATAAACCACCATTAAATTGTACCAACCTGTTACTTTGAGCTGCCTAACTTCATTAAAGTGTCCTCATCTAGTTTTGTTCACCTCTTAGCCAGCCAAGGGTCTATTGACCTTGACTCATCCTCATCTCCTTCGTTTAGTAGCCAATGTCCAGAAGAGTCTAGTGTCAAAGAGATGAGAAAATGGTCACCGATGGAGGATAAAATCCTCATCGGTGCTTGGCTTAACACAAGCAAAGATGCGGTAGTTAGTAACGAACAGAAAGCTGGTGCCTTCTGGAAGAGGATTGTTGAGTACTACAATTCCAGTCCTCTCCTGGTTGGGACAGTGCCTAGAGAAATAGGGCAATGCAAGCAAAGATGGGCTAGGATCAATGATTTAGTGTGTAAGTTTGCAGGCTGCTACGAGACAGCACTGAGGGACCAGAGAAGCGGCCAAAGCGAGAACGATGTGATGAAGGTTGCGTTGGATATCTTCCAAAGTGACCAGAGCATTAAGTTTAACTTGGAACACGCATGGAGGGAGCTTAGGTTTGATGTGAAATGGTGCTCCACCTACCTCGAGAAGGACATTGTTAAAGAGAAGCGGAAACAAGTTCCTGAGGCAGAAGAGAGACCAGTAGGAGTTAAGGCTGCTAAGGCTGGTTGTAAGAAGAAAAAAAGTGGAAAAGAAGAAGAATTATCAAATATAGAAGAGCTGTTGGAGATGAAGAAACAAATCTCTAGACAAAATTTGCTTGAGAGTTTGCTTACAAAGATCGAACCACTCTCTGAGATGGAGTTAGCTCTGAAAATGAAACTTATTGCTGAAATGATGTGATGATCGTTGGTTTGTTATTAGCTCTAGGTCTGGTACACATTTCATTTTATTGTTGGTTTTTTATTAGCTATAAGTCTAGGACCCGTTTCATTACATTGTTGCTTTGTTTAATAATCTCATTTTCTCCATTTCAGGTCAAGTACAAGACAAAAGCTACTGTCTCTTCCTAGTGTACTCACGGGTTGTTTGGTTTGTATTTTACCTTTTCCTTGCCTTTATAAAGTCTGTTTGTAGACTCGGCTGAAAGAGCTATTCACTTTGCTCTTGTTGTACTCGAATTTTCTTTGCTCTTTCTTGTACTCAAACCTTGCATTTATAATCTATTTCCTTTGCTACTTATTTATCTACTTGGTAAGATATGCTGCTGTCTCTTTGTTGGTTTATGTAATTTAAGTTTATGTACATGTATTACTCGAAATGTGTTTGGTTTATGTACATGTATTACTCAAAATGTGTTTGGTTTATGTACATGTATTACTCGAAATGTGTCTGGTAAGATCATGTACTTGAAGTTTAAAATAGCAAGTGATGGCAATGATAGAGTAATTGTAATAACTCGGTTATACAAGCCACCACAAAGGTGTTGATAATTAGATCGTTCACAAATTGTTTAGAGTTGATAGATAGTTGTTTAAGTAATAGAGTTTAAACTTATTTCAATCAATTAAAAGTTTACTTTAACAAGTTGTTACTATACTTTTTGTAAACAAATAATCTCATGCCTAATACAAGTTTTATAGAATTTCAATTTTCTGGAGAACAACAAAATTTAACAAACTTTCTTCATTTGAAGGATAATCAAATATGGCAGATGAAGTGGATCGAAGATTATATGCAGTTTTGGATGAGGCTGTCGATGAATATATTGAAGATTCATACAACAACATCGTGGAGAATCGGACCGTTATACCGAGGAGACGTGCATATCACGAACGAGATCGTGAAGCGGGCCACAACCATCTATGGAATGACTACTTTAGTGATGATCCGACATTTCCAGCTCATTTATTTCGACGCCGTTTCCGCATGAACAAGGAAGTATTCATGCGTATTGTCGATCGCCTCTCTGAAAATTTTCCATTCTTTCAGCAAAGAAGAGATGCTGTTGGAAGGTTAGGTCTATCTCCACTACAAAAATGTACGGCATCTATTCGTATGCTTACTTATGGTTGTGCAGCTGACGCCGTTGACGAATATCTTCGACTTGGTGAAAGCACTGCACTTTCATGTTTAAGCAATTTCACAGAAGCCGTAATATAGTTATTTGGGGATGAATATCTACGAAGACCCACTCCGGAAGATCTTCAACGACTACTCGATAATGGAGAGATACACGGCTTTCCTGGGATGATAGGAAGCATCGACTGTATGCATTTGGAGTGAAAAAATTGCCCAGCCGCTTGGAAAGGACAATATACACGTGGATCAGGAAAGCCGACAATTGTCTTGGAGGTTGTAGCTTCACAAGATCTTTGGATCTGGCATGCTTTTTTTGGTCCTCCAGGTACGTTAAACGATATTAACTTCCTCGATCGATCTCCTGTTTTTGATGGCATTTTACAAGGTCGAGCTCCAAGTGTACAGTACGTGGTCAACAGACACCAATATGATTTGGCATACTACCTCACAAACGGCATATATCCAAAATGGTTAACATTTATCCAATATATCTCACTCTCTCAAGATCATAAAGTAGAGTTATTTGCAAAATTTCAAGAAGCAACCCAAAAAGACGTGGAACGTGCTTTTGGAGTATTGCAAGCTCGATTTGCGATAGTGAAAAACCCGACAATTTTGTGGGATAAGAGACAAATAGGGATGGTTATGCGAACATGTCTCATACTTCATAATATGATAGTTGAAAATGAACGCAATGGATACACTCAGTATGATACATCCGAATTTGAAGAAGGAGACTCGAGTAGAAGTTCACAGGTGGATATGTCATATTCTACCGAGATGCCTTCAAATCTCGATAATATGCTTGGCGTACGGATTCATGTTCGTGATCGGCGTATACATGAACAATTGAAATATGATTTGATCGAAAATATTTGGAACAAGTTTGGTAATGATGAAGATGTATAATTATTGTATTTTACATTTAATCTTTCAATAAATAATTTTTTTATATTTAAATGTTTTACATATTAAAAAAAAAACTAAAAACTCCATAATAAGTAACATCATTGGAGGGTAAATTAAGATTATAATCCTTAAATATTCACAAAAAATAATCTTTCTTTATTGTTAAGGATTCCAATGGTGGGTAATTCCATTGGAGTTGCTCTTTAACTAGTTTAGGTAGACTCGTAATAGTCGTAACTGCTCTTAAAATGCATCATGATTCAATTATTTACGGTTGGGAAAAGAAGATGTGAAATGAAGAAGATAATATAAATAAAGTGAGTTTCAAAAAGAAAGAGGAGAACATGATTGATTGGCGAGAGTGTCATATAATTTATGATCTCATTTTGAGTGCTTTGTTAGCATACATCGAAGACTGCATCGCACCGTTACTCCCACTTTCCACGCGTGTGTTTTTGTTTTCTCTTTCCATCTCATTTCATATCGTATCCCTATATATTTATTAATACAACCCCTAATTTGTGTTCTAACATAAAAAACTCCTAACTTCATTCATCACAGTAGTACGATTACTGATGAATCTCAAAATTCACTTAATAATTAAAGTTAGGATTTGTATTAACGTACGAGTAACTAACTTATGCAAAGAATATTTATTGCTGATTTTTCTGAGAAAATATCAGTATATTATTAATTTTATGAGCTGATACAATTAAGATGACCCATGGAGTATAAGAGAGTAAACAAGTACACAAGTAATTAGAGTCTGCGTTTGATATGAAAAGCTTGCCCCCTTCTCCTTCTCTTTGGATGTCCTTTTACAGGTGATGTGGTGGATCACAATCATGACGTGATCTCTGACGGGTATCACATGCTTTTAAGATCGTATTTACTGCCATGATCTCTTTTACATTTTGGTTTGACCATGTCATCTCTGGGCAGACTATCCTCTCAGCTTGAGATGGGCCTTCACTCTTCGTAGACCTTTTTTTTCTTGTCGGTTCTTTGTGATACTAGACCGATTCTTGGACCGGTTTGGAGTGGGGTAAACCCCCCCCCCCCCTTCAACATTAGCTCCTTTCAAGGTTCAACGTGTCTTGTCGTCAGGTGGGCCAAGAGCTGATTTCGATTCAGGTGGTTTATTTGAGACCGACAGTTTATGAATTTCAAAACCCGGTTTGAAATTCCAGTTTATTGAATTAATTACGAGATTTAATTGATGTCAATTAAAAGATTTGATTTTCCCTCATCGAAAAGCAATTGCCTTTAGCGTGACAAATATCTTCTTTTGAGGTTTTTGAGTCTCAGAATATAACATTCTTGTCTCCCTCCTTGGTTTCTCATTCTTTCCATCATAAGAAAGTGGAAGGTTTCTCTCTCTTTCTCTCTTTCTTTCTCTGTATTTTGTTCTTTCTATTTGTACAGAATTGTATTTTTTCGAATAATTATTCGGATTTCCCTTCTTCTAATTCTGTTTCTCAAGTGTTTTAACCAAAATGTTTGAGTTCTTCTCTTTAATATTGTGTTGAATTATCGGGGTTGTTGTTTCTGTCGAGCTTCGTAATTCTGAGATGTTGATATTCTAGGGTTTTGTAATGCGGAATAGGTTTTTGCAGATGATTGTGTTCAGTTATTTTATTTTGTTGCTCATCATCTATTTTTTCTTTTAGTGTATCCAGTGAAGTTTTCGTATTCTGCATCGTCTTTTGGTGAGATTTCTCTTTCTTCTTGTGTTTCCTTTTGCATCTATGATATTCTTATATGTTTTCGGGTTTGCTTGTGTTAGCTTTCCTCCGTTAATCTTCTTATTTCATCATGGTGCGTCCAAATTTTGTTATCCCCAACCTTTTAGGCGAGTACACTGTCTCTTTCGTGTTTCTCGTTGATGTTGTGCGTCCTCCTAGAACCAAATAATATATCTAAAAATCCACTCGGAAATAGGGTTAGGGTTTGTACCAACATATCGAAGAAGTAACTTATGAAAAGAATATCTGCTGATGATCTGTATGAGGAAATGCATATATTATTAATCTTATGAGCTGATACAATTGAGATGACCCAAAGGGTATAAGAGAGTAAGCGAGTACACAAGTAATTAGAGTATAAGATTGATATGAAAAGTTTGGTCCCCGTCTCATTCTCCTTCGCTGTTTTTTATAGGTGATGGGGGTGGACCATAAGGGCGATGTAATCTTTTCACGTACGTTTAAGATTGCATTTACCGATCTTTTTAACGTTTGGTTTAACTATGTCAGTTCGGCGCTGACAATCCTCTTAGCTTAGGATGGGTCGTCACCCTTCGTGAACCTATTATCTTCTTGTCGGGCCTTTGTGATATTCGACCGGATTCTTTGACCGAGTTTGGAGAGGGATGAAATCCGCTTCTAACAACTACCATGAGCAGTGATCTCAGTGAATAGTAAGATTATTAATGGTGATAGTATATGAAACCAGAGCAAACCCAAAAGGTTAAGAATACTAACATATACTGGATTTTGGTCTTCACTTTTAAAACACGATAATTTTTATAAAACAAAAACTAATTTATGAAATCAATTTTTTTAATAATTTTCTTTTAGTGTATTTGAAATATTTAAAATTTTCTTATTTTTATTTTTATTAAATAGGAAACTTATATAAGATATTAGTAATATTTTTAATTATTTCAACTATTTCATTTATGATTTTTCAATGTGATTTGTGGAATTTATTTGATTAATATTTTGATATATACTTTGATAATTTTTAGTTATAAAATTTATTTTATGTCAATCTATCTACTATAATATTTATTTATATACAATATTTAATTATATGATTTTAATTAATTTTAAATGAATATAATTTTTATTATAAAAATATAAATGAAATAATTGATTAATTTATTTGATTCCATATGAAATGAAATTATTTTGTAGTATTAAACTCGCAAAAACAGCTATGAGTATTTTCAAAAATATTTTACCATTTATTTGAGTGTTATAGTCAATTATTTGATTTATCAAATAATTTGAAAGAAGATTATAAAAATTTATTAAAGTTAGAGACATAATGGTTTATAATTTTGAACACAAGCTTAATTATTGGTGTTTTTTGGTAACATATCTAATAATATAGTGTTGTTTTTCATAATTATCTTATGAAGATCTACTAATTAATGATATTTTATATAATATAACATATAACTAAAGATTATGTCCCATTAAATGTTTATGTTTGAGAGATATTAAACGAACAGTCGAAGAGAAATATGTAGTATCATTTGATTGTGAAAAACGATATAGAGTTTATTTACCAAAAAATAATAAATGGCACTAGACTAGTTAGAAGAGATAAAATAACGCATTTGATTTTTAAGATCCCAAGTTATTAGCACTGCCATTATTGATCTACGACACATCAATTTGGTAGGTAGAGATTCAAAGTATCCAATGGGACATTGTCTCAACCAATGTAGTAGAAGGGTTTTCATGATTTTCGTTTGTTTTTTTTTTATTAGCCTTTCTCCAACATTCTGCCTCAAGGGACGCATGTTGGAGATCAATCGGAGAGACGAATTTTGCATTAAAGAGTTTGTCGTTCATCACCTCTCAAATTTACCAATAGATCCATGGAAAGGTATTCAATTATAGTCTCAGTGAAACCACCTTTATTCTCTTTCAAAACAGAAAACTCATGTTTTGGTATGTAGACGTACTCGAGAAGTAACCCGGAAAGAATGAATAGTCTGATAAACCCAACCCTACAAGGCTGGAGGACGTTTAAAAATAAGATAGTTAATTGAGTTCATTGGGTTGGCACATCTAGGAAAACTTCTATCAGTTTCTAGGCGTCTATAAGTGAGCCTCTCTGTCATCGCCATATAACGGGAGATAGCCCACCACAAGAAATGTTTTATCTTATATGGGGACTTTATCTTCCACACGTGGCTCCGAAGGCTCGTGATGCTCGATTCTAAAACCTCTTATTGTGTAAGACTTAGCTTGATCGATCGGAGTAGGTTATAATCGGATTTAAATGAACACACTCCTGATTTTTTGTGGTTCCAAACACATGCATCTAGAGTTAGAGAGCGAACAGGTTTTAACCCAAGTATCAAAGAAATACTATGTGAGCGAAAAAAATTCTTGTAATATCTGGAAGTCCCACTCTTTAGTATCATTCTTAATAAAAGGCTGAACAAAAAATTGGAGCAGTCTGTAAATAATGTTGTTAACAGGTCTACGTAGTCGAGCAATCGAGGATGTAAACAATTTGATTAGCAGGTCTAGGTGTTTCTGTTTTTATACTACTACTTTTAGGTTCTATCATTAGTATCTACTATTTAGTAAAAATTGAAGTGTATATCTCTTATAGTTATGATAAAAGGTTACTAATAAAAGGGTCCCTAATAAAATTCAAATAGCCGCTGACTTATTTACTTATAATTTATGTGTTTGTGTATATAAGAAAAAAAATTTCATTAATTTATATAAAGTGCTCTTTTAAAAATTGAAGTGTATATCTCTTATAGTTATGATAAAAGGTTACTAATAAAAGGGTCCCTAATAAAATTCAAATAGCCGCTGACTTATTTACTTATAATTTATGTGTTTGTGTATATAAGAAAAAAAATTTCATTAATTTATATAAAGTGCTCTTTTAAAAATTAACTTTTATACCAATGAAAAATTTGATTAATTTTCAATTTTATATCTACTGCTTTAGTTTTATTATTAATAAGATTGCCAAACAAAATAAATTGTAAAGTCTATAACAACAACAAAAAACTTTAACTATTTTTAACATATTCAAAATTTATAATAAAATGAAAGATGTACCAAAACAGCTAAGTACTATGCGTACTAATATATCAACACATTTAGTTATTCAAGATCAAAATATTATATTATCATAACATTGTATCAATCACCATTTTACATGTCGTTACGTTCAATAAAAATACTATTTCTTTTGATTGATTTTTTTTTTACTGAAAAGAATACTAATTCATCGATAACTTATAGAAATTCAGTCCTTCAGCAATAATTTCATATATAAAGTTAGAATTTCATTTACTAACTCGTAGCATAATAAAATCATGATTTTACAAAGTACACATAGTAGCCTAATTTTCAAAAATAACAGTACAAGTGGAATAGATAGTAAAATATAATATCATTTATATCACAATATATATATAGCTGTCCAAAAGCTTCTTTGTTAAAGTCTTCACATTGAAATTTTTTGAGTTTTTTTTTTCAAATACTTAATAATTAGCAATTTAATAACAAAAATAAAATACAATAAAGAAAACTGAAATTAAAAGTAACCACATCTCATAACCAAGTGGTTCCCAGGTCAAAACGATAAAAGGACAAAAATGAAAAAAAAAAAAACTGGCCGAAAAGTTCACTAGAGAAGACCATTGAAGAGGACCGCCACATCAGAAAAAAAAAACCATTGCTCCTTAGTAACTCCAAGAGATACCAGGTTGAGAAACAAAAGGGAACAAGAAGTGCTTCTAAACATTACTTAATATGACGCACAAGTGCAACGAAATAGAAAATGTTTATTTGGAGAAATCTCAACAAGAAACAGGAAGTGTTCTAAGCAAAGAATAAAGAGATAAACTCAAATAAAAAGAAAAAACTCAATGATTTATTTTATGGGTCTTAGGCACTATTTATAGGATTACAAGTTGTAGAAACCGAAAAGACTTAACTAAAAAAAATACATAGAAAAATGCAAACAAAGACTTGACTAAATTATTATTTTAACTGAAACTTAGACGACCCCTTGGCCTCCCACGGCCTTGACTTCTCCTGAAGCTATCTTAGTCTTCTCTTGATGAAAAATAGGCTAATGAATCACTTGTCTAAGACATGGTCGATATCCATTTCTAGAAAAAAACAAAGCAGCTTCTTTTGGATCCTTCTTTTGGCCCAAACCAAATCACAAAAGCCCACTGATCCAAAAGAGTTTTCTTACTTTCTCTAAGTAGTTTGGCCCATGAATATGTATTAGAACCTTCAAGAGATGAGATTGGTTCATCATAAATGGAGTTGATCGATTGTAGCTTCTCGGGTGGTCGAACCAGTTCAGAAGATTGAACTAGCTCGCTCAGTTCGTCCAAATGAGTGTCAATCCAGCGCAGCTAGTCTAGGATAGTGTCAGTCCAGATAAATCGAGTATTCAGCTCATAAAAGATAGTGTCAATTAGCTCATCCAGCTCCAAGGCAGAGTCGGCCCAGCTCACCTGAATGCGCACATGTCTGAATTCGCAAGAACTGAAGATCACCTGATTTGTAAATGGCATAACTCCCACATCTGAACTCCGTTTGATCTGATTCTTCTTCAAGGAGCTCCATAATTGAGTTGAGAACATTATCCAAGTGATTTTTTTGCGTAGAAGCCTCATGGTTCTGAAGATATGAGTCAAACAATGAACATATATCTTTATTGTTTCCCATTATCAAGCCATATATGTATGTGTTGCATGGTGCTCTACCCAAGGGCGCATCATTTCCTCCCTCTTGAAAATGATTTGAACTCAAATCAATTTTCCCTGTATCAAAATGAAATGAAACATGCAAAAATAATCTAAAGAACATGTAAAATTTAATGAAGAAAATTTTTGGAAAGAAACTTCCTTGGAGTATTATTGATGCCATTTTCTTTGCGTACATGCATCTCCAAATCTCAGGCTGATAAACACGGTCAATGCTTTCTCTTTTCTGAGGCTGAACCTCTTCATCCTGGGTAATCAAAACAAACATTAAAATACCAGGATCATATGTGCAAGACATGTACTTGTTCAAACCAGAAATCGAAGTGTCTTTTCGAAGAACATGTAGCACTTGTTTTAACCTTTCAAAATTAACATCAAAATAAGAATTAATGACCATAAGGGTTTCCAGACACGTGATTGCATATTTCCTAAAGAACCATTTCAAAACATGCACAAGTTTCTCATATTTAGAACACAAAAGATCAAGATCAGATTTAGAATAAGAATAGGCAGGTTTTAGAACAACATCCCAACAAAAATCGTTTCAGCTCTAAATGATTTTGTTTTCTGCAAATTACTAACCATAAGCTCTTTCCAGACACGTGTGGGGGAAAACAAATCATTAGTGATCAGTTCATGACTAGAAAAACTCAGATCAAAACCATTATCCTTAAAATAAACAAAAGAATCACAAGGTTTTCAAAAACAGAAATCTGGTTGTTGCAAAATAAGCTCAAATGACTTTTCAAGATGATCAAAAATTTTGCTATGTTTCAAAAACAAATCAAAACTTAAAACAATATCAAAATGGATGTCATTGCCATTTTGAAAACGTCTTTGATCAAAAAATCCATCAGTTTCAAACACTTTAAAAGAATTAAACATGTTTTCAAAAACATAATCTAAAACACGAAATTCTTTTACTTTGTCAAAACCAAAACGTTTCACATCTTGAGAACTGATCTTAACAAACAATTCATGAAGAGAATTAATCAAATAAGATTCCTCACAGTATTTTGTTGTGTACAATGGAGTAGGAGCTGTGTAAGGGTCAAAGCAAAGATGGTTCTCCATGTTGTTGGATGTTATGCTTGATGCTTCCTCATCAAATATTGGACCAAGGTCGTCTTCCTCATCAAAGATGGGACATAGATAATTGTCCTTGGGTCTCCTACTGTCAAGCAGTGGTCCTTGATGTGGGTAGTCGAATGGCTCTTTCTCAAAATCCTGTGAGACTAGAACAAGACTACTCAGATGCTCCAGTTCAAAACAAGTTAGTCCATTAGTTTTCTGCACAGTAACAAACTCATCAAAAATATTCAACAAATTTTGAGATGAAGTTTGAGAAATAGCTTGTCGCTTGGATGTTTATTTGCCACTTTTCTTGTGAAGACCAAACATATTTATTCTGAAAAATACTCAATAACAGATAAAAATTCTCACTCTCTCAAGTGTTTAATCTCACCCACTCAAGTGTTTCTCTCAGATTTTAGTAGTCACTCAAGAATCTCCTCTCAAATTTCTAAGAGAACAAATCCAGTAACCCAATGCTTTCTCTAAGTAAACAAGAGATGAACACAAGATAGAAAGATAAGAGAACTAGTTTTGAAATCCGTATTAACCACTACAAGGCTGGATTTCTCCTCAACCAGCAGAATTTCTCGTCCACCACCTACCTAAATAAATCAATTTGTTTTTTTTGATAGATCTCTTTTGTTTTTTTTTTGTTTTTTATCGAAATGGCGATAGGTAAGGTAGTAGCCCGGATTTGAGATAGAAAGAAGAAGAAGAAGAAGAAGAAGTGTTTTAGAAATGGAAGATGATAATATGAAAAGATAGTACCGGTTGAGTGGCTCTGGTATCACTTGATACATCCTAGATTTGGACAGGATCGCTCAAACGGTCTGAAGGATATGAACTCGCCAAAAGAGAGAAATGGTGGATCGAATGGTAACACAAGAGGGGTGGAAAGTCACTTGATACTACCAGACTTCAGTTGTTGCTTGATATGACACACAAGTCCAACAGAAGAAGAGTTTCTAAACACTACTTGATATGACACAACTCCAACGAAATAGAGAATGTTTACTTGGAGAAATCTCAACAAGAAACAAGAAGTGTTCTAAACAAAGAACAAAGAGATAAACTCAAATAAAAGGGAAAAACTCAATGATTTATTTTGTGGCTCTTAGGCCCTATTTATAGGATTACAAGTTGTAGAAACCGAAAAGACTTAACTAAAAACAATACATAGAAAAATGCAAACAAAGACTTGACTAAATTATTGTTTTGACTGAAACATGGACTACCCCTTGGCCTCCCACGACCTTGACTTCTCCTAAAGCTCTCTTTGTCTTCTCTTGATGAAAATAGGCTAATGAATCACTTGTCTAAGGCATGGTCGATATCCATTTTTAGAAAAAAAACAAAGCAGCTTCTTTTGGATCCTTCTTTTGGCCCAAACCAAATCACAAAAGCCCACTGATCCAAAAGAGTTTTCTTACTTTCTCTAAGTAGTTTGGCCCATGAATATGTATTAGAACCTTCAAGAGATGAGATTGGTTCATCATAAATAGAATTGATCGATTGTAGCTTCTCGGGTGGTCGAACTAGTTCAGAAGATTGAACTAGCTCGCTCAGCTCGTCCAAATGAGTGTCAATCCAGCGCAGCTAGTCTAGGATAGTGTCAGTCCAGATCAATTGATTATTCAGCTCATAAAAGATAGTGTCAATTAGCTCATCCATCTCCAAGGCAGAGTCGGTCCAGGTCACCTGAATGCGCAATATGTCTGAATTCGCGAGAACTGAAGATCACCTGATTTGTAAATGGCATAACTCCTACATTTGAACTCCGTTTGATCTGATTCTTCTTCAAGGAGCTCCATAATTGAGTTGATAACATTATCCAAGTGATTTCTTGCGTAGAAGCCTCGTGGTTCTAAAGATATGAGTCAAACAATGAACATATATCTTTATTGTTTCCCATTATCAAGCCATATATGTATGTGTTGCATGGTGCTCTACCCAAAGGCGCATCATTCCCTCCCTCTTGAAAAAGATTTGACCTTAAATCCATTTTCCATGTATCAAAAGGAAATGAATCAGGCAAAAATAATCTAAAGAACAAGGAAAATTTTGGAAAGAAACTTCCTTGAAGTATTGATGCCATTTTCTTTGCGTACATGCGTCTCCAAATCTCAGGCTGATAAACACGGTCAATGCTTTCTCTTTTCTGAGGCTGAACCTGTTCATCCTGGGAAATCAAAACAAACATTAAAATACCAGGATCATATGTGCAAAACATATACTTGTTCAAACCAGAAATCGAAGTGTCTTTTCGAAGAACATGTAGCACTTGTTTCAACCTTTCAAAATTAACATCAAAAGAAGAATTAATGACCAGAATGGTTTCCAGATACGTGATTGCATATTTCCTAAAGAACCATTTCAAAACATGCACAAGTTTCTCATATTTAGAACACAAAAGATCAAGATCAGATTTAAAATAAGAATGGGCAGGTTTTAGAACGACATCCCAAAAAAAATTGTTTCAGCTCTAAGTGATTTTTTCTGCAAATTACTAACCATAAGCTCTTTCCAGACACGTATGGGGGAAAACAAATCATTAGTGATCAGTTCATGACTAGAAAAACTCAGATCAAAACCATTATCCTTAAAACAAACAAAAGAATCACAAGGTTTTCAGAAATAAAAATCTGGTTGTTGCAAAACAAGCTCAAATGACTTTTCAAGATGATCAAACTTTTTGCTATGTTTCAAAAACAGATCAAAACTCAAAACAATATCATAATGGATGTCATTGCTATTTTGAAAACGTCTTTGATCAAAAAAAAACCATCAATTTCAAACACTTTAAAAGAATTAAACATGTTTTCGAAAACAGAATCTAAAACACGAAATTCTTTTACTTTGTCAAAACCAAAACGTTTCACATATTGAGAACTAATCTTAACAAACAATTCATGAAGAGAGTTAATCAAATCAGATTCCTCACAGTACTTTGTGTACAAAGGAGTAGGAGCTGTGCCAGGATCAAAGCAAAGATGGTTCTCCACGTTGTTGGATGTTATGCTTGATGCTTCCTCATCAAATATTGGACCAAGGTAGTCTTCCTCATCAAAGATGGGACATAGATAA